>QLTV01003492.1:620719-641258 GCA_003457575.1 Thermophis baileyi
CAGCCAGTGCAGCTCGCGGAGTATAGGTGTAATATGGGTGTACCTAGGTGCACCCACGACAGCTCGCGCAGCCGCATTCTGGACCAATTGTAGTCTCCGAACACTCTTCAAGGGTAGCCCCATGTAGAGCGCGTTGCAATAATCTAACCGTGAGGTGACAAGGGCATGGGTGACTGTGAGGAGAGCCTCTTGATCCAAGTAGGGTCGCAATTGGTGCACCAGGCGAACATGTGCAAAGGTCCCCCTAGCTACAGCTACCAAATGTTGTTCTAATTTTAGCTGTGAGTCTAGGAGGACACCCAAATTGTGAGCCCATTCTGAGGGGGACAGTTCCCCCCCCAGAACCAAGGATGGACAGTCAACATAGTCTTTGGGAGGCAATACCCATAGCCACTCGGTCTTGTCTGGGTTAAGTCTGAGCCTGTTAACTACCATCCAGACCCTCACAGCCTCCAGGTACCGGCACCGGCACCGGCAGGAAAGCCCTGCAAGCTCTCAGGCTCTTCGCTACCTGTTTTTCATTCTTCCTTTTGGAAATCCGGGCTGGCTGAGGAATGAGTGCAACCCACGGCGGAGGCTTCCCTCCTCCTCCTCCTCTCGCAACCCCCTGGCCGGCTGTGGCGGGGCCAGGACGGTGCACACTAGAGGGGGAGGAGGGAAGCCTCCATTGTGGGTTGCGCTCATTCCTCAGCCAGCCCGGATTTCCAAAAGGAAGAAAGAAAAACGGGTAGCGAAAAGCCCCAAGGAGAGCACGCAGGGCTTTCTGAGAAAAGAGACACACAGAGAGAGGGGGGAGACAGAGAGAAAAAGATGAGAGAGAGAAAGACAGAGAGAAATGAGAGAGAGGGTGATAGGGAGATAGAGAGAAAAAAGACATGAGAGAAAGAGAAAGATGAGAGGGAGGGAGGGAGAGGGAGATAGAGAAAAAGAGAGATGAGAGAGAAAGAAAGATGAGAGAGGGAGATAGAGAGAGAGAGGAGAGGAGAGGGAGGGAGGGAGAGAGAGATGAGAGAGGGAGAGAGAGAGAGGGAGATACCTATTTCCCATAGAAAACAAAACACGGGGAGTCACAAAACCTGGGTAGGTGTGGCTGGGGGGGTCATGTGACTGGGTGGGAGTGAGTGACATCGAGTTGGCCATGCCCACCCAGGTTTTGTGGCTACCGTTGTTTTGCTTTCTGTGGGAAATGGGCCCAAGTGGCTCTTTGAGTGTTTAAGGTTGCAGACCCCTGGTCTAGACAAACTCAATTCTCGCAACCGTTCTTCATATGTTTTAGCTTGCAGCCCCCTAATCATCTTTTTTGCTCTTCTCTGCACTCTTTCCAGAGTCTCAACAACTTTTTCATATAGTGGTGACCAAAACTGGATCTCTGTTAAAAGCACATTAAGAAAAAATGCACAATAATATATGTATTCTGTACATCAAAATAGAAAACAATAACTTTTGTCTTATATAAATCTTTTAGTTAAATCAGTTGGATCCTTTTAGAAAAAAATATTTAAAAATATAAACCACCTTTACTGTAGAATGAGTGACTGACCTTGGATTTGGGGGGAAAATTCTACAGTCTAAATTTTTTTATCATGCTTCTCACCAACCACCTTTGCTTTAGGCAATGCTAATAGTTCTTATAATTGTTACTAATTTAACTGTTCTAGAAATGTGTCTAAAAGAAACATACCTGCTAGCATTATTTTCTTAGGTACATGCCTTTGTGCTGATCAGTAGCTGAAAACCAATTTGTATTATAATTATGCAGCTTAAAAATGACCTTGTGGAGCACAATGTTTTCAAGATATGGGAGAAAAATGGTAAATAGTTTCTCTTAATCCAACAGGAGAAAAAGAACAAAATTGAAGTTTGCTTCTTTTTCTGTTCCCTCTCTTAAAAAAAAAATCCTCCATATTTCCCAGAATGCACCACAACAAATGCTTTCAATTTGCATGAACAAGGTAAATCAATTTAAGCCAATATGAATGCTTTTCCCCAAAGAGGGAACACTAGTCATACTGAGGCTCTCTTGTTAGACTTTAAGGCCAATAAATAAATAATTAAACCATAGATTTATTTAAAGTATTTAGTAACAGAATTTACACATTGTTTTCAACTATGTGTGATTGTGGAAAAACATATCTGCACTGTACCCTTACATCAGGGGTGTCAAACTCAAGGCCCGGGGGCCGGATCCAGCCCACGGGGTGCTTAGATCTGGCCTACGGGGCCACCCTGGAAACAGTGAAAGACCGGCCCGCAGTGCCTCTGCCAGTGAAAACAGAGCTTGGGAGGGCTGCGTGTGGCTCTCCCGAGCTCCGTTTTCACTGGCAGAGGGTTGCAGGAGGCCGTCACAGCCGAAAATGGAGCTCGGGAGCCCGTTTTCTCTGGCAGAGCGCTCGGGCCACTACAGGCACTCCTGACATGAATGACGTCGAGCTGGCCACACCCACCCTGGCCATGCCCACCCCAGCCCCCCAAGGTCAAACACAACCCTGATGTGGCCCTCAATGAAATTGAGTTGGACACCCCTGCCTTACATTATTCCTGCCCAGTGCTTATGTCATTTTAGACTAAGAAAATCCAGTCCAGACTAAGATATTTTGGCAATAACTTTCTATTTATTGAGGCAGGACTGTAGTCTACCACCCTCTCCCCTTGGACAATTATCCTGCTGCTGCAGTTTCCTATCTTTCTCTCCCAGGAAAGCAATGACCAAAACTATATAGATTCTCATAGTTAAAAGTATCAAAATGCATATGTATGCAGGCACATTTTGGCTTTAAATAAAAATGCCTTCCTTATATTTTATTGAGAAATATATCAGCTGCAGCATCAATTATAGCCAGTCTTTCAGATTAGCACAGGAATTATAACTCTTTTCTGAGATACAGAACATCCCTGCTTCAAAAGCTGGTGGGAATGTTTTCTTGTTTTTGAATTCTGTTTTTCTTTCTGTAAGCTTTCTACTTTCGTACTGGGATTTTGTTGTTCTTCTCCCCCCCCCCCTTTTTTTAACTGATTTAAAAAGCTGGTACAATGTAATCGTGATCTTATTATTCTTCATAGATTGTATAAAAGGTCAAAGGCTTATCATGAAACTAAGTGGGTCATTCTTCAAATATGTGTAGTTGTGATCCTGGTCATTTTCCTAATCCTTCGAAATAAGTTATTGTTGGTTTATAGGTTAAGATATGACAAAAGTATAATTCTGCTCCTGTCTAAGGATGACATCAGGAAATAATTAGATATTAGTTCTGTTGCAGATAAGACCTCAAGGGCTGAAAAGTTGGAGGATCACTGAAATTTATTCATAATTACATTAAAATGCCTTGGAGGGAAAATAGAGCCGGAAGTTTCAAACTCTGAATCAAGAAGAAGAGGAAGTTTCATTTTTTTAAGTCTAATTTTTATCAAATTGTTGTGGCATCCATATACACAATGCTCCTTAAAATGGCATTTTTTAAACAGCTTCAGTATTTGGATTTGATGCATTGTATGAACCCCAAAAGACCCAGCCATCTCAGCATGGAATGCTGTCATTGTTGCTTCCTGAAATAAAATAATATTAATTAAGCATGAAAGACTGAAGGGAAAAAAAGAAATATTTATTGGATGGAACTCTTGGGCAACATTTCATACTAATAAATGTGTCCGTTGTAAATAATAAGACTATAATTTAATATCCTATGTAATGTATTATTATGCATCCCTTGGCCGGCACTGAAATGGTTTTAATGATTAATTAATTACTTCAAATTGTCACAAAGAAGAGACAATGTTCTGAAGAAAACCATCATTAAATTTCACACTTTTAAAGGAGTTGAGGAGTTAAGACATGTGTTAGCTATATCTCATAATGTTTCCCACATGTCAAATATTATTTTATGTTTTTGAACCAAAGATAGAATGTTGGTGCCAATTTCTGTGCTAGATTTGGAAACTAAAGAGACTATTAATTCCTCTTGTAGTGACATGCTTTTCCAGTCTATGGATTTTCTAAGAAATAAAGTAAAGGAAAAGGCATCCCCAAGTCAAATTCAGTTGTTGGTGTCAATAAAAGGACATCCATGCAGTCTTCTCAGTGTCAGTGTGAAAATTATTCTCCATTGCCTTCTTCAAAGATTTAAGGGAAGGATGTGACTTCCTACTTTAATCTATAGCCCTGAAGTTCCCTCTCATTCCAGTCCAAATTTGGTAACTCTAACTTTTAGAATAGGTTGGATTAAAGAAAACATAAATCACTGCAATTAATATTTTATTAAATCTGCCTTATTCATGTGGGTTTCTAGGAAATGCAGTTGTTTCTTTAAAATAAAACTCTCAATTGTCTTTCTAAATGTCAGTAGTAATGATGCTATATAAAAAGTGATGAAAACAGACTATATTAGCCTGTAATTCAAATCAGTAATGTGCCATCCGTTGAAGAAAGTTGTGCAAAATTGCAGCTGTTTTAATATGTTAAGCTTAATTATTAAAAAGTCAAGGAACTGTTTTGTTGTATCTTGCTCAGGAGAACAAATATATCAGTTCAAATCCAATCCATATGTTTGTATCTCAACCACAATCTCTAAAATTAAGTGGTATATGGCTTTGAGTTAAATGTAAAAAGAATGATAGAAAAAATATGCTGCTATTTTGTTGTAATATTATATATTTGCTTATTATGAAACTAAGTCATAATATATATTTGCTTATTATGAAAGTAAGTCATATATACAGCAAATTCAATGTCCAAGTAAATAATTGTTTTTATTTTTGTTAAAACAACTATATACTGTATAAGGTATGAGTAAATTTCTAGATAACTAGCTTTCTATTTAAAATTTTGTAAGCTGTATTTTCAAGTAAACTCTTGCCTGCAGATGTTCAACAAAATAATTCACACAATATTTTACACAATTAAATTTAGACAGACATTCTCCAAGTCTGTTGTATAAAATTTATACATTGTATAAAATGAAGTGAAATGCACAGCTTCTATTGTATGTCAGGCAAGGTTAAATAATTTAAATAAATAGATTTGCAGGGCATGAATATGCATTAGTATGGAGGATAAAAAGAATAGGGAATATGTTTTCATTCCTAAGGTTGATTGTCACATACTGCTTAAGCCCACTGCAGGTGTTCAATCAACATAAGCATGGATAGGAGTCAAACATGCATGCTTCCCCCTTAAACTAAAGAGGAACTGAAATTGCTTTCAACTAAAATTTTACTGTATTTATACATCTATAACTTGGATTATGTAATTATTCAGGATATGCTTAATAATTAAATATATGAAAAACTTTGTGAGTAAAGTGCACTTATTGTGACATGAAATAATAATAAAGTTTTGTTAGAATAAAGGATCCTTCAAGGACTTTGATGCCAAATATTGAAAGCCATTAATCTCAACTACTACATTTTGAAGTAGGAAACAAACCGTATGTATAAGCTATTCTGTGAATGCATTAAAATCAAGAAACATAATTGTAATATCCTTATTCAAAGTTAGAAATTCTTTACTGGGACCTTCAAAAACAAAGCATATTGTACAGGTGTTCTTGCTTAATGATAGAGATAGCTCTGTTTCAAGGTCATGCTGATTTATAATGAAGGTTGGTGAATATTCAAACAATTAACAATATTGCCGTATGATGTAGGAGTTGCTACAATTTTAGGGCATTTGGGGGACCGTCTCTTCCTGATCATATCAATTCTATTAAACCCAGGAGGAAGGAGAAATTCTAGGAGTCATATGTTGCATCTGAAAAGACCCAGACGGTGTGTGTTTCCTCCAGTGGCTCCTACCCTCTGGACCATTATTCCCCCCAGGTTGAGGTTAGTCGCATCACATGTAGCCTTTCCAAAGGAACAGAAAATGTGGGTTTCTCAGCAGCTTTGGAGTCCCCATTAGGGAACTTGAGCACTGATTATGTTGTATTTAGATGAGCCTTCTTCTTCCACAATGTTGCTTTTTTTTTTAGTCATTGTGGTGTAGTGGCTAGAACGTAGTACTGCAAGCTACTTCTGATGACTGCTGGCTGCCAGCAGTTCTGCAGTTCAATTCTCACTGCTCAAGGTTGACTCAGCCTTCCATTCTTCTGAGATCAGTAAAACGAGGACCCAGATTTTGGGGGGCAATATACTGACTCTTTAAACCATTTACAGAGGACGGTAAAGCACTGTGAAGCAGTATATAAGTCTAAGTGCTATTGCTATTTATTTTTTTAACATGTTTAAGAACTGTGATATTGTTTTAATTGTTGGTAGAACTTCACTCAGAATCACATTTAGTGAGATGGGTGGCTATATACATTTATTAAAGAAATACACAAACAAGCTAAGCAGTTAGGATGGCATGCAGAGGAAAATGCCATGGTGGAAAGTGGGAAGTACAGCAATTACGATTATAAAATCCCAGTCCAGTTCAATATCAGTAAAAAAGAAAAGAAAAAAAGAAAACCAAGAAAAAAACAGAATGGTTTCACAAAGAACTCTCAGATCAGCTGAGACAAAAAAAAAGACAAGTACAAAAAATGGAAAGAGGGGCACATAACTAAGGCAGAACCCCAATAAATAGCTCGAGCCTGCAAAGATGAAGTTAGAAAAGTTAAGGCTTTGAATAAAGTAAGATTTGCAACAGATGTCAAAAACAAAAAACAAAAAACAAAAAACAAAAAAAAAACCCAAGAAAAAAGTCAAACAATCGGTCCACTAACGGGAGAAGATGGTAAAGAAGTAATGGGCAGTAGAGATAAAGCAAAACTGCTTAATTCATGCTTTGCATCTTCTTCACACAAAAAGAAAACAATATTCAACTTACCAAAAAGAATCCATCTAGAGTTGACAGATGTTCTTTTACCTTATTTTTGCTTATTTTAATTTGCATTCCTAACCTGTCGTTTATAGTTCTGCTTTTAGTAAGAGTTGTTCTTTTTGCGTGAAGACAGTGTAATAGAAGCACTGTGTTTCCCCAAAAATACAACCCACCCTGAAAGCAAGCCCTAGCCCATGCCTGTGCCTAATATAAGCCCTACCCCCCCAAAAAATAAGCCCTAGTTAAGCCCACATCTGGTTGTATGAGGTGGGGCGAGGCGCAGGTGTAAAAATCATGCTAGGGTGGGAGTGGGGGGTTGGAGGTGCCCCATGCACCCCACACCAGCTTACCTTAGGACTGCTGCAGCAAGGCCTCCCACGGCCTGACACCTGTCGCGCCACTGCCTGACTTCTTCTGTAGCCACTTGTGGCCACTTGTATCTGGACACCGCGAGGCTTGTTGCACCGGTGGAGCTGCTCGCGCGCGCAATGCCACAACACACCATACAGCATTCTGCCACGAGAAGCTCCACCAGCATGATGAGCCTTGCTGCGTCCTTCCAAGAGTGGCTCCACTGGTGCGATGAGCCTTGCGGCATTCTGGTACAAGCAGCTCCACTGGCACAACAAGAGTCCAGTGTCCCAGCAGCAGCAGGGCCAGCAGGCAGGGAGGGTGAAGGCTGGGGCGTGCCAAGAGCTTGCCCCGTTGTGGCTGCCGGCAAGTAGATGGTGGGACAGAGGGTGGGGCCAGTGGTAGCAGTGCTCCCACTCCCATCAGCCTCACCACTCGCCACCTCCTGCTCGTCAAAAAAATAAGACCTCCCAAAAATAAGCTTATTTTGGGGCCCAAAAGAAAATAAGACCGGGTCTTATTTTCGGGGAAACATGGTAGACAGATGCAAAGTATGAATTAATGAGTTCTGCTTTCTTTCTATTGCCTATTCCTTCGTTGTCCTCTTCTCCCATTAGTGGAACATACATAGACATTAGGCAGCACTGTGAGAATTAGGTGTTTAAAACATGATGGCACAAAGGGAAAAAATTATCCCTGCATCCAGTTGTTTTGGCATGCAACGCCCTGAAGCACCATCCTGAGGTGAGAAGTTGAAACAGTTTATGTCTAGGATGTGAGGGGTTTGTAGATATCTTCTCAGCCCTCCTTCTGACCCGCACAATATACAGTTCTTCTATGGAAGGCAAGCTGGTTACAATTGTTCTTTCGGCAGTCTTAACTATTTGTTGGTTAGAATTATTCTTTCGGCAGACTTAACTATTCGTTGGTCTGCATCTGTCCTGTTTGCTTGCAGTACCAAACCAGACAGCTATAGAAGTACAAATTACAGATTCAATAATTCCTGTGTAAAACTATATCAACAGCTCCTGGGGCAGTCTGAACTTCCTGAGTTGATGCTGGAAGAACATTCTTTGTTGTGCCTTTTTAATGATGGTTCTAATATTAAGTGTCCATTTCAAGTCCTGGGAGATTATAGAAAACAAAAATTTGAAGGACTCTACTGCTGATATTATGCTGTTGAATATAGTAAGAGGTGGTGGACTAGAATAGAAGGGCTTCTAAAATCCATTCTCATCTTTACAGTTTTTAAGCATCTCCATATTGTTCTGGCTGTACCACAGGATCCATTGTTCAACTCCATTCTATATGCAGACTCATCACCATCTCAAATGAGGTCAAGTATCGTTGTATCTCTGCAAACTTCAGTACTTCAACAGACGGTTCCTTTGAGATACAGTCATTGGTATAGAGCAGGGGTGTCAAATTCAAGGCCCGGGGGCTGGATCTGGCCCATGGGGTGCCTAGATCTGGCCCACCAGGCCACCCTGGAAACAGTGAGGGACTGGCCCGCAATGCCTCTGCCAGCGAAAACAGAGCTCGGGAGCCCATTTTCTCTGGAAGACTGCTCAGGCCACTACAGGTGCTCCCTACATGAGTGACAGCAAGCTGGCCGCACCCACCCTGGCCACGCCCACTCTGGCCTCCCGAGGTCAAACACAACCCTGATGTGATCCTCAAAGAAATTGAGTTTGACACCCCTGGTACAGAGGGGAAAAAATAGCAATGGAGAGAGCACCCAGCCCTGGGGGACACCTGTGCTAATTGGCCAAGTACTATTTTCCCTAGTTTCACCTGTTGCTACACATCTGTCAAAAAGCTTATGATCCAACAACAGGTATGAAGAGGCACAGTGAGCTGAGTGAGCTGAGTTTAGAGTGAAGAATTTTTGGAATGATGGTTTTGAATGCCAAGCTAAAGTCTACAAAAAGGATCTGTGGATAAGTCCCCGGGGATTCAAAATGTTGCAAGATGTAGTGCAGTGTCATATTGACAGCATCATCTGCTGACCTATTTGTTTGGTAGGCAAACTGTAAGGTGTTTAACAGAGTTAGAGCCTCCCATCAGTTATATTATGTGTTATATAATGTTATATGAAATATCAGTTATTATATGTTATATAAAGTTATATGAAACCTGATGGAATGGATGAAGAAAAACCAACTCTTTTCTTTTCTTTCTTTAAATTAATTTTTATTGAACAGTTGTTGTTTTTTTAAACAAAAATAGAAATCTATACAATTTCCTTCTTTTCAACATTTTCGCATTGGTAAACATTTCTACATATTCAATTTTCCCCTCTCCTACTTCAATTTACCCTTTATACATATAATTCATAAATCAATTTATATACATAGTAATAACCGTGTACTCAATTTCTACTATACATTCTATGTCCATTCTATTTGCATTTATTTATTACTGCTCTTTAACTCCTATATCATCTTCCTTTTACTTTTATCTTATCCTTTAACCCTCTTCTCTAACCACTCGTACCATTTCTCCCATACTTTATAATATTCTGTTTCCTCCTTTTCTTGTAGTTCCTTTGTAAGTTTTCTGCACACTCTAAAACTTTTCTAATCAAATTTTCTTCTGTTGATATATTTTTATTTTTCCAGTTTTGTGCGTATATTATCCTTGCCACTGTCATGATATGTATAATCAAATATTATACTTTTTTCTCGTAGGTCTCTGGTAATATTCCTAATAAAAATATTTCAGGTTTCATCTTGATGCATTGTTTGGTTATCTCTTCTAATTGTATTCTCTTTTCTTTTTGACTGAATGTTTAAGTAGAATAATAACACGTATAAAATTGTAAATAGAAATAAGAAATGTTTAAGTTAAGAATAAGAGTCTTAGATATGGAAAATGTAGAACAAAGAAGAAACTTTTGATAGTGACAGGCTGTATTAGTGAAATTATGTTTTGTCTTTTTTATGTGAAAAAACTCAATAAAAAGTATTTTTTAAAAAGTGGAATAATAACAATGTTATAAAAAGTTGCTATTTGAAGAAACTCAACACTAAGAATCCTTTGGCTCCACATTTATGTTGATGAACTTCAACCTCCTCTCTTTTTAATTCTCCTCTCTGTAAAACTTTCCAATTCCCCGATGCCTACCCACTGATGCTCTTTGTCCCTGTTACCTACATCTATTGAAAACTTGTGTGGTTATAACTTCATTCATCAATAACAACAAAGCACATAGGCATTTGGTTCTTCTTAGATGAATCAATATGCTTTACTCCTAACCACTGACAGATATAACTTGATATCAAAATCTTTTACAAAAACACTACTGTTCTGCTCTACAAAGAGAGTACAGTAACCTAATTTAAACTCTGTAAATTTTCATGGGGAAATTGAGGTCAAGCTTATCTCTCTCTCCTTCTCTTTTCTTTCCCATTGAAATAAACCCCAAAGAAAAGTTCTTGTACTGATTTGTATGTTTGCCAAGAAAGTTTTATCGTTTTTTTATAATTTAATGCTGTTAGTTAAATTGTATTATGCAATTGTATAGATTGCATAAGGTTAGGGCCAAAAGTTAATTACATACTATAGATTCTGTCTTATGGGTGGCTATTCTTGAAGAAAACAAATATTAAATATAATAGTATGTAATATAATATGAATTATGTTTTTCTAATTTTTTTACAAATCTTAATTCTTCAGTGTCTATTTTTAAAAGCAGTATAGTATAAATTGGGATGGCAATGGTTAAGCCAGGAATACTTTTCAGTACCAAAATCTAATCATAGAAAGATCTAGACTTTGAAAGCATGGAAATCAGCAAATTGGGAATATAAAAAACAAACCAAGAAAAAGGGTCTGGACATGGAACAATTATGACAAGAAATCCTGAATAATGCTTTTTTTTTTTTGTGGGATTTATAAAGTAGGCTGGTGAAAGCTTTGAATACTCTTTTAAATGTCAAAGAATTATGAAAGTTCAAATCCTATGATGCCATAGGAATGATTTAAAGATGATGACATATGAATGATTTAAAGGTCAAGATTGTGCAGAGCAAAAGGAAGGAATATTAAGTCGGCTTACTTGGCCAGATATAAACTGTTTGATGTTTCTGGTAACACCTAGTGTACTTTTTTGCTGAACTAGTGTCTAGAAATCATGGTAGTCTAGTTTCTAGCCTGGTGCCTTAATTGTGGTGGAAAATCTAGTAAAAATTAATGCATAAAAGAGAAGGGTAGTTATAATGGGGGACAGGGACAATGGAATGAAAAATTGTTAGCTACACATGATTAGTTAAATCATGAAATGCCCACTAAAAATAGGAAATTTTAGAAATTTCAAGGCATTCAAATTGAGTTTATAATTATAGTATGATACGTATTTGTTGCAGGACATGAATGTTGAAAGAAGTAAAAATAACTGCATCTAAGAAACTTGTTTCTGGAAGGGAGAATTAGGTATATCAGGATAAACATAAAGGCAGAGTAAGACTGGAATACTTAAGATTCTATAGTAAAACAGAATGCTTGGGTATTGATTGAATCTTGACTGAGTACTAAAGTGAGTATCCTTTATGATAGTGATTAATTAATATGAATCAAATTGCAGAAAAAGTACAGTATATGAAGCGACGAGTGAAATAGGCCTGGAAGAAAGTAAGTCTCAGAAAGTTGTGATTGGATGTTTTTGATGAGATGTTGAAAAGGGGAACTGGTTTCACCATTAAGGGGGGGGGGAAGCCAATGCATAAAGCAAGATATAGAATGGGGGTAGAAATAAGGGTTGTTTTCAAATTAGGAGGAATATAGCAAGCAGCATTAATATAAATTAATTGCCCATCTTTTCTTTTGTCTTATAATTTCTTGCTTACGATTTCTTACTTCTTTTTGGCACATTGCATAATCTTGTTTGCCCCGAAAGCAGTGGTGAAATGCTACTGGTTCGCCCCAGTTCGGGCGAGCCGGTAGCGGTGGCGGGTGGTTCAGAGAACCGGTAGTGGCGGCAGCATGAGGCTCTGCCCACCTGCCCCAACGTCATCACTTCCTGATTTTTAACCCTCTGAGCATGCGCAAAGCCTTCTGCGCATGTGCAGAGGGTCAAAAATCAGACCCGACATTGGCACGTGCGCGAGTGGAGCAAGCACAAGTGCGCCGAGCACGTGCTTCCAAACTGGTAGAGAAGGTAAGTAGATTTCACCGCTGCCCAAAAGGAAATAGAGTGATGGATAAGTATATAGACATGAGTACAACTGGATCACTATATAGTGGAAGTAGAACTGTACTGTAACTGGAAGACCATGCCAGCTATGGGAAAGATTTAGATGTGCATTTTTAAAACAAACAGTAACATTACTGCTCCATGTTTAATGAAATGGGGAAACTAATGCTGTTTTCCTGTTTAATGATTAATGGATACACAAAAATTATTAT
Source organism: Thermophis baileyi (assembly GCA_003457575.1). Lineage (NCBI taxonomy): Eukaryota > Metazoa > Chordata > Lepidosauria > Squamata > Dipsadidae > Thermophis > Thermophis baileyi. Next base: position 633,273 of record QLTV01003492.1, read on the forward strand.
GTACAGGGCCTTGGAATTTGTATGTGGCTGTGTATTGTTGTTGATGATGAAACTATATACAGTTTTTCATCAGTGCCACTAGGACAAATGAATCACTAAAATAAGCAAGGTCTCCTAACTCTTAAATTGTTCAGCAAATGAGTAGATAGGAAATCATAGCATGAATTGAGCCAAGATAGTTTCTGAGAAAAAGGTTGACTTTATGACTCATAATTTGCTTGAGCCAGTAATCATAACACTTCCACTTCCATTCTGCCATCTGCTTTGTAGACAGTAGCAATATCCAGAATAATTTATGACAAATTTATGGTTGCTCTTATAAGCAGCTCTGATAAATGATAATAGTTTTACTTAGAGAGTGGCATATAAAATGCCAATATTCAGTGAATAACTTTATGTCATTCTTATTTTATCTGACACTTGGAAGGACACCTTGACATACAGTTATGTCTACTTGAGAACAGCACATTGCATATAATATTTTAACATAGTTATGTTTCCCATCTGTGCAGACTGAAATGAAAAACCTTCTTAATGGGATATGGTTTCTTATTCAGAGGCTGCAGCCCTATTTAAACAATATATTGGCATATTCCCAAAAATATTTGCTTATAATGTTCTCTAACTCTCTCTCTCTCCTCTTCTTCCTCCTCCCTCCCTCCCTACCTCCCCCCCCTCTCTCTCCAACCCACCCACCCAGACAGTAGCTGGGGACTGTATATCTCTTGCCAACCCAACTACCTGCAGAAAAGATATCCTGAGATATACTACAATTGGAATTTCATATTTTTTTCTACAAAATAGCAATGATTTACAAGGTAAGCTGAGCTTGACAGCTGGAGAGTGACAACCCATGTTTGAGACCCGAGCTCCATGCGATGGGGTGAGCTTCCATTCCTTGACCAAGCTTGGTGTTCCATGTGTTCCAAGCATTCCATGTCGCTTGGCGTATGCTGGCCACATGACCATGGAAATTGTCTTCGGACAATGCTGGCTCCCTCGGCCGAAAAACGGAGATGAGCCTTGGAGTCAGACATGACTGACAGGGAAACCTTTACCTTTTTTTACAAGGTATACCATGATCAAAAGAGAAGGATTATTTTCCTCCTGGAGAATTTATCCAAGTTTTTTTTCCCAGTGAAAATACAGGTGTGTTTCCTTGGAAGAGTCCTTGGCTAATTTTCTCTTATGAATTATGAATTATCCACTGGATCTCTTAAAGAACTAAGTCTTGAAAAAGAACCCATTATCTATCTGTCTGTCTGTCTGTCTGTCTGTCTGTCTGTCTTTCTAACATCTCTCTATCTATCTATCGATCTATATATATATCTTTCTTTCTTTCTATCTCTCNTCTATCTATCATCTATCTATTATCTATCTATCTATCTATCTATCTATCTATCTATCTATCTATCTATCTATCTATCTATCTATCTATCTATCTATCTATCTATCTATCTATCTATCTATCCATCCATCCATCTGTCTATCTATCTATCTATCATATTTTTCTTGGCCTCTAGTCAGTGCTAATTACTGGTCGTTGTCTGGAGAAGTCCCTGCAGTTTCCATGGCAGAATTTCAGAAATGGTTTGCTTTTGTCTTCTTCCTAAGGCTGAGAAAAGGATTGGTCCAGAGTCATCCAGCTGGCTTTGTGCCTAAGACAGGTCTAAAACTCACTGTCCCCTAATTTTTAACCTGGTGCCTTAATCTCCACCCCAAACTGTCTCTTCCATTATCCTAGAGTGGCCACTATGAAAGCTTTAAAGTAGAACCATGCAATGTCTTGTATGACGCAAAGGATCATAGTTCTTTCTTTATGAATCCTTCCTCAAAGCCAAAGTAGCATCATTGTTCCCCATGTTGATGCAACTAATTCAAAGGCATCCACTAACATTTAAGACATTTAACAATTAACACTAGGACCACCAGAAAAATGTTATGCATGGAGATGAGCAGCACTCAAACTCCCTTTGTAACAATTGCCCCAGACTTGTAAGTGACATAACTGATTTAACATTTCAGGATTACCTGTAGTGAAGTCCTGTCCATTGGACATAGGCATCTTATTGTATGTTCCTCTTTTTCCCACTTTAAAATGCCATGGAATGTACTTTTTTTAAAGAACAAAATTGAAAAGAAATATAATGAAATTATCATCCTTACCTAATGGTCGAGAAAATCCACTACTTGAAAATAAGATGTTTGTATTTGATGTTATTTATGTTCCTCATTGTTCTGAGATATTTCAGATATTTATTGAATATCTTTGAAGAAATGACTGTGCTCTTTCTTCTACGATCAAATAATATCTTGTGTGACCTGGAGAAAAATCTTGATTAATTTAAAATTATCTCCTCTTTCAAAGAGGGAAGGAGAGATCTTGTTGTTTGCATAAAGCACGGGTGTCAAACTCACGGTGTCACGTGGCCATCACATGACATTTCTCGACATTTTTCCCATTTGCAGAGCTGAGCTGGACGTGGCCTGCATGTGAGACATCCAGCCTGTGGGCCACCAGTTTGACACCCCTGGCATAGACCAAAGAAAGCAGGTGACAATTCTTAGTTTTCCATCACTTGTACTGATTGTGTTCTCAAACAAGTAACATATTTTGTGGTTGCGGTAACTGGAACCTGTAGAATTTCTGTTCTCCAGTCTTGTACATTTTGCTGCACAGCATTGTCACTAACTCAAGAAACTGTTAAGATGCTGACTGGGAAAGACTGCAGAAGCAATTAACCTGGCTGTGGTCGGCAAATGGATAATAATTTAATTAAGAAAGCAATCTTAAGTTTAAAGCATACCATCTCAAAGGTAGCTTAGACTAGAGTTTAAATGCATCTTAAAGTATGCATTTATCTAAATTCAGAATCAGATCAATCTTCCACCCAACAATATAAATAGTGTAACAAAAGTACAGCGCTTGTGCTGAGCCATTTCAAAGGACCATTTCAATTCGATGATGCTTCAGTCAAATTGCCAGATTGAAGAGATGCATGAATCAAAGCAGGGCACTGCTTCAAAGCAGCAAATCAAATCAGCTGGGGTGTGAAGCACTTCATATTCCTTTGAACAATGTCACAGCTTCCATGGGTTTCCTTCTGCTTTTGGAGTTGTTTCAGGCAACATGCAGCACAGTGTCGAAACTTTACTTACTTGTATTCAACTTCATTCACTTTTTCACATCTCAAGACATTTAATATAATATCCATGCATCTTTGCTTAGAAAGTACTGGGCTTACTGTTGTTTCAAAGAGAAGTTGGAAAAGTATCACAATGGAGCTTTGGGAGAAAAAAGTTGACTTTTCTCTCACCTGTATGGAAGTGTAATACGGGAGCTGGAACAGGTTCAAAATTTGTCAATAATGCTTGAATACACAAGGCTAACAGTAGTGTCATGCCCCTGTCGGAGCCTGAATCTGCGGAAGAAGATGAGCTGGAACTGGAGCTGACGGAGACCGAGGGGGTGGTGTCGTTGGCTTCGGAGGAAGGTGGGGAAGAGCAGGCCCAGTCAGGCCAGGGCCTTTCAGGATTGGGATGGATTGTAGGCAGGAAGAAAAGGGGCAGGATGACCAAGAGAGGCTAAGCAGTGAACATGAGAGACAGAGCTCAGGCGATGAGCAAGGTCCAGCCCCTCCTGATCCCCGAGCACGGAAAGTGGAGAGAAGGCGAAAACAGTGCAGACTGACCCAACGACTTGGGAGGAGAGCACCCTGCCCCTCCTCATAAGGCACACTTGGGGACTGAGACTTAAGGAGATGCTGTGGAGAGGGGCATTTGTCGGGAACAAATTCATGGATTCATGGAGTATTGAGTGTCGTTGCCAACATTTGAACTTTCCTGGATTCCTTGCATTTTTTCTGGCTTTCTGGACTAATTGAACTGACAGCTGCCTGTGTTGCCTCTGTGCCGTGCCCCGGGTCATCACAGCTAGGTTTTCCTAAATGTGTAGTGGATTTATGGGTCAAACCTGCAACTGAGTAGCTTATCTCCAATGTAATTTAACTGTAACTGTTTTTATTATGTTTTCTTTTAATAGTTTTTTTATATTGTTGTGAGCCGCCCAGAGTCCCTTGGGAGTTGGGCGGCATACAAATTTAATAAATAATAATAATAATAATTGTTATTTATGTTATATTTGTATTTTTCTTAACCATTGATTGATAAGTAGCAAAGTTCTATCTTGTAAATTTCTACTGTTAAGCAGAGGTAATATTGGTTGGGTTTCAATCATTTTCTTAGCTTTCCTTAAAAAAAAAAAACTTAGCTTTCTCAATTCTAACACAATTGGGAGTTCAGCTGAGCTTTCAGCACTCTGAATATTGACTTATGTACAACAAGCCTACTATGTACAGTTAGATCAAACTTTATATTCTACATGGAAGGGATAACTGAAAGTTACTTATTGGTGATTAGGTATAAGCTCATACTGACAAATACTGGGTCAATTGTTTTCCTAATCACTTACTTGCTAATGCATCTTGCTTTTTCTCTAATAGTTAAGGAAATGTATGTGGGGAATCTCCCTTCATTTCCTTCCCACCAAAAGAAACTGATGAGGTCAGCTGAGTTGAGAGAGATTTAGTACTCTAAAAGTAGTACAGTTACTACTGAATTTCCATGCTAGGATCTGGATCTTACTCTTCTGTCCAATGTTGAATCACTTATAATGGGCTTGGCAAAGCTACATATTTCATTTATTCTGTGCCAGCCTCTATGTTAAATTGAAACTTGGCAGGTTTATATCCTACATAGATTCTACTATCTCTGCTAATTTTATCTCATTCTGCCAAAGTATGAAGCAGTTTCAGATTTATTTATTTTTTTTAAGTTTCCCCTGGACAAATCTGTGTTTTAAAATTGAGCCTTGAAGCAATGTGAATTAAATCAAATCACAAATTTGTATCATGCCCTTTTAGCTTTCAAATCTCCAATCCAAACTGAATTAGTGCTGATGAGTGCAGTGTACTATATTTAAATTAAAAGATTACCCACACCACTTAGCAAGCTCATAAAGGTGGTTTACCAGTCAGCAGCAATCTTTCTCCAAAAAATCTTTCATGTCTTTTTTTCTTGATTTTAGAGTAGGATTTCTATCTTTTCCCAATAGTTCTTAAAAATCAAGCTTGAAGTGAAGTTTATTCCCATCACCTTTGCTTTGTCACATCATAATCTGCTCAGAATATATACAGATATAAGATTTATGCATACTAAGCACTCTGCTTGTGTGCTACCAACAGTGTCAAATAAATACTAAACATCTTTAAACAGGTACACCTTTTTAAATCTCATTCCCTACCATTATTTTTTTAACTCTTCCTACAGAGTCTGCTAAGAGAACAGATCTCAACTATTTAATTATTCTTCTATCAATCAGAATAACAATGATGCCAAAACCAAGGTTATTGTAAAGATGGCATGAAACTTAGCAACCACAAATTAGCTGTTGCTGATTCTCAGGATGTCATCCAGACCAGGCATATTAATCTGTTTCATTAAGATTATTCATTTAGATCTTTGTTGAAGAAATGCTAAGGAACTAGGTGGTAAATAAGCGAATCCCTAGATGTGATCTCACCCAAGCCAGGATTTTAATGCCTGGTCACAGGCAAATTATAATTATGTTATTAATATTGGACTATATGGGCATTTAAGATGCCTGCAGCCTGGACAATTTAGGTCTCTGCTTGTTGCCAATGTAGAAAGAATAAACTCATTCACCATGAAGCCCACCTACCTCTCCCCCATCCCCCCAAAAAAATCTGTTCAGCAGGATAAGTAATTGTATGGAAGATCATGGATTATGGCACTTAAGAGGAGAGAGACACAAAATTAATATTAATCTAGTTCACCTAGTCTGTTATTAGGATAGTGTTCTAGTTCACACCTATTTTTAAAAAGCCACCCATTAAAACAATCTTCATCCATTTACATTTGCAACTTTTCCTAACATAGACAGCTTTTTTATATAATTCCTCCTGTGTACATAGTCATTAGGAAAAATTCCCTGGGAACCCCGATTTAAAAATGCAAATTTCTTTGGAGTTATTTTTGTTCTGAACATTTCTCCAATGCAAGCTTTCAAAATGTAAATTTCCTTAAGAACTGTGTGCATGTACATACACACACATACTCACACACATTTTCGTATGCAACATTCATAACATATTTTCTCTTTATGTTTTATTCAAAGGTTTTTCCCACAAAAGACCTCATACTAATTTCACATGGAACTCAAATTTGGTCATATCCAAATCTAAACTTTTTGGGATTAATACTTTTTACTTCTAATATTTTTTTAAATTTGGTTTCCAAAGTTAAAATACAAAAGCAAAAAAGCAAAAAGAAAAAAAAAAGAAAAGAAAGAAAGAAAGAAAAGAAAAAAAGAATACATATCAAAGACAAAAAAGTGTATAAAACAGAACGTCAACCATACATATAAAATATCTCCCCTAGTTGAATACTATAGCAATAGCAATAGCACTTAGACTTATATACCGCTTTACAGTGCTTTACAGCCCTCTCTAAGCGGTTTACAGAATCAGCATATTGCCCCCAACAATCTGGGTCCTCATTTTACCCACCTCGGAAGGATGGAAGGCTGAGTCAACCTTGAGCCGGTGAGATTTGAACCACTGAACTGCAGCCAGCAGTCAGCTGAAGTAGCCTGCAGTACTGCACTCTAACCACTGCGCCACCTTGGCTCTTAGTATACTGATAACTATATTTCAACAATAATAATTATCCCCCCTTGAAAAGCTCCATAATTTATAAAGTTCTATCTCTATATTTGCAAAATTACTATATAATATTAAAACATATCTCAATTATAGAAATCTATTATCGATCAACCTATTTGACCTATCATCTATCTACTATTTTAAAAAAGCAGTTAACTGGTAACCCTACTTTTTGTATTAATCCTGTTCACATTCTTAAGGGCAATATTTTGATTTCCTACCTGCATTTATAGTGAAACTTAATTGCTGGACTTTTTAAAGCAACAATCAGGTTCACAATCTTTAAACGCCAGTTAAACTTTAAATTAATCCCCTTGAGGTTGCCTTTCCAGATAGTTATCTAATAATCTCCTTGGAGTTGAATTTTGGAAGGTAGGCTCCAATTGTATGGCTTCTCTGCGGGGTTGACATTTGTGTTAGAAAGCATTAGACTTAATGTTAAGGAAAGAATAAGAGTTATAGGTCATTAGCTTGGATGTGAAATCAGGTTACCTTAATTTGGATAGAAAATAATTTCTCCTGAAACTAGCAGATCATGTGTTCCCTAAAAACATTCCCAATTATAGAGGAATCTTTAAACTGGCAAGGATCAAGGCAATACAATACTAGTCACACTATTCTTCTTGAAGTACACATTACTGTACGTACAGCACAAAAAAGAAGTAAGAAATGGTAAGAAAAAGAAACCAAGTTTGCACCAAAAACAGTTCACTGTTCTAATCCAATTTCTAATTTCTACCCTGGCAAACAAATCTTGATTTCAGCACATTCCTTCATGCATTGTCTTGTTTTCTTTAACTTCTCTAATATCTCTATTGAGTATCTTGTGAACTTTATCTAACCACAACTCCCTTCATCCTCCTTTTCCTAGACCAAATCACTTATTCTTGACAGACAGATACATACACACAGACACAGACAGACACACGTGTGCAATTCAATCCTTTCATTTTTCCCCTATATGACCAAACCATTTCTAAGTATGTACCTCTAAGTATGTTCTCATGTATTTTTATATTTACTCTGCTTATATTTAGCAACAATTCTTGCTTTGCCATAATGCTTTTATATTAAACATCTCTTAAGTAATCCATATCCATTGCATTCCTATTATGATTATGTTACTCCTGATATACACCTTCTACCAGAATTCAGAGCTTTCTTTCTTTCTTTCTTTCTTTCTTTCTTTCTTTCTTTCTTTCTTTCTTTCTTTCTTTCTTTCTTTCTTTCTTTCTTTCTTTCT
>QLTV01003492.1:675936-686055 GCA_003457575.1 Thermophis baileyi
TCACCCCATGCCGTCGGATGATCTCACCCAGTGGTTTCGTGTAGATGTTAAATAAGAGGTGAGAGAGGACCGAGCCCTGAGGCACCCCGCACTCAAGGGGCCTAGGGGTCGACCTCTGCCCCCCTGCCAACACCGACTGTGAACGATCAGAGAGATAGGAGGAGAACCACCGCAAAACGGTGCCACCCACTCCCAGCTCCCTTAATCGACACAGAAGGATACCGTGGTCGACGGTATCGAAAGCAGCTGAGAGGTCGAGCAGCACCAGGATGGAGGAAAAACCTCCATCTCTGGCTCGCCAGAGATCATCCATCAACGCGACCAAAGCAGTTTCCGTACTATAACAAGGCCTGAAACCAGGCCTATGATTTTACTTCTCTTCTGTTTACATTTCTTTCATGTTCTTCCTTTTTTTTATTATTGCAAGCTACCTAAAGTGGTCCCTTAGCGAGATAAGTGGCAAAGAAATTTAATGAACAAATAAATAATTCACGCAATAATGATCAGATGAGGTTAGAATCATAGAGCAAGAAGGGACCTTAGAGGTCTTCTAGTCGTCTCTCCTGCCCAAAGCAGGAATCATTATGCCATCCCAGACAAATGGTTGTCCAATCTTTTCTTGAAAACATCCAATGATGGAGCACCCATAACTCTGGGAGGCAAGCTGTTCCACTGATTAATTATTCTTATTATCAGAACATTTCTCCTTATTTTCAGATTGAATCTCCCTATGACAAGCTTCCACCCATTGCTTATTGTCCTGCCCTCAGGTGCTATGGAGAATAAATTGATGCACTCTTGGGTAGGAAATCTTCTTGTATCAGCCTTCAATGAAAGGAAAGATCATTACATCATTCCAGAGTAAAGGATGTCTGGTAGTTAGATATTTAGAGTTCAGTTACATCTGTCATAAGCGAGGCAGAGTACCTGTTAGATTCACTGGCAATAAAGGTTGGGACTTGGCAAGATCAATTGGCAGTCTGTATCTGTTACACACTGTTCAATGACTCATATCCAATGCTGAATAGGAGGCCTGAAAGCCCAAGGATGAGATTTTAGTTGCCACTGTCTTTCATAGAAAATCATCCCTCATAGTTAATGAGGCAAGGCCAAGAGGAAAAAGAAAATATTTTGAGCCAATAGTTGACAGGGGTGGGTTCCTCCCGGTTCAGACCGGTTCTCCCAAACTGGTAGCAGCCCGCTGGTGACATCACGATGACGTCACCGAACCGGATCGGTCGGTGCTGGTCCGTGGGGGCCGCCATCTTTTTTTTTTTTTAAAAAAATCGAATTTTTTTTGATTTTTTTTTGAATTTTTTCCCTTTTGAGCATGCACAGAAGCCGACTTCCGGCACTGTTCGTGCGGTCGCCATCTTTTTTTGGCTTTTTTATTTTTGGGGGATTTTTTCCTACTGCGCATACGCGCACGCACGAAATGTGTGCGCGCCCATGAGGCACACACACGAGGCACGGGAGGGAGCGAACCGGCAGCGAGGTAAGTAGGAACCCACCCCTGATAGTTGACTATGGTCATTCACAGTCTAGCTTCCATTTTCATGAGTCTAGTTTCTGGGTGGCATTATAGACACATTTTGGGACTTGAGGGGCCAATCTTAGAAGTTTGGATTGAAAATATTCTATTGGTTCAAAATTAAAAAAAAAAAAGCCCAGCTGGGCACCATAAAGAAGTTGTGCTATTGGCATGGCTTCAAATAGTTTTAATGCTGCAGATATATAGTACCCACCTCTTTTCTTGAAGTATTTAAGGATGTCTGATGAGGTCCTCGGTCATTTTTAGCAGCAGGTTTTCCTGCTGTTAGCAAAGTGAAGGACCACTTCCAGGTATTTGAAAATGAGCTCAATCTTGTGGCCATCTATGCTCCAGGAATGACTATTGGGTACTTTGTCAAATGCCATGATTTTAGTTTCTGATAACTGAATTCTAGATAACTTTCCTTCCAATATTGTGTTAATGCTGCCTGTGGTTTTTAAAGCCAATATGTGTTTTTGAAAGTATTGCTGCATTGTCTGCATAGAGTAGAATACAGATGTGTCTTCCAGCAAGTTTTAGAGAGTGAAAGTCTGTGTTAAGGAGATGGTCCACCATGGAGTTGATATAGAAATTGAATAGGAGTAGGACCAATATGCAGCCTTGCTTGACCCTTTTCTCAGTTCCAATAACCCTGGTGGTTACATCTTACTTTGAGTGAGGTCTCCTCATGAAGCATATTTATTAGATGAAGAAATGGTTATATCCACTCAGAGTCACTTCAAACTGCAAGATGGGTGGTGTGTAATTTTAATAAATAAATACATAAATATGTACATTAAAATAAAATAAATTACATAGGTCTAGAGTTGATTCCATAGTTTAGCTCAGGAAATGGAATCAAAAGCTGCTTTGATGTTTATGAAAGTGACATTGTATTACTGGAAGAGTATTTTTCATTGAGATGCTGGAGTACTAGGCACTGATCAATGATGGATTGGCTTTCCCTAAAGCCAGCTTTAGGGACGCAGTTGCTCAGTGGCTAAGACGCTGAGCTTGTCAATCAAAAGGTCATCAGTTCAGTGGTTTGAATCTCTAGTGCCACGTAATGGGGTGAGCTCCCGTTACTTGTCCCAGTTTCTGCCAACCTAGCAGTTCGAAAGCACATAAAAAATGCAAGTAGAAAAATAGGGACCACTTTTGGTGGGAAGGTAACAGCGTTCCGTGTGCCTTTGACGTTTAGTCATGCCGTCCACATAACCACGGAGACGTCTTCGGACAGTGCTGGCTCTTCAGCTTTGAAATGGAGATGAGCACCGCCCCCTAGAGTCGGGAATGACTAGCACATATGTGCGAGGGGAACCTTTACCTTTACCTTTAAAGCCAGCTTGCTCCTCTGCAAGTATGTTTCCTTGTTTCAGCCAGACCTGGAATTATTCTATAATTTTCATCTTTTTACAGACCAATCCAATATTTGATCTGATGCTGCCTAATTCCAAGTGACTTTGGTGGCTTACCAATGCATCAAAACAACATGAAAACAATATTACAAAAGCAAATAAAACAGAACTAAACTGGAGAAAGAACAAGAAAGAAGAGCAAGATGGCAAAACTGGCAAACTCCAAAACATTCCATCTATAATAACAACAAAGGGGATTCATGCCAGGTCTTGATGGATCTTCAGAATACTACCAGGATTTGGGGCCTTCGGGATCTCAGGGGAAACCTTATTCCAGAAGGCAAGCACTGCGACAGAGAATCTTTCTAGATCCTGGCAGGTAACATTGTTTAATCAAAGGAACTCAGAGCACAGCCACCTTGTCAGCAAAAACCAACCAGCATCATGGAAAATTGGGAGAGTACAAAGTTTGCTATGCAAATGAATTTTTCATGACTGCAAAAACAAAGTTTACAAAGAACATGAATTCTGATTGGAAAGGAAAATATTGCAATGGCAAGAAGTATAGATACAATTTCCAGGTAAATATCAAAGCTACTGAGATAAGAAGAATGTACTGGAAGGCTTCAAAGGGTTAAAAGAAAAATTATTACTGAAATCCGTAAATATATTAGTAAGGGAAGTCCCAAAGTGTACAATTTATTGTGTACCGTATATTCAAAATACAGAATGCATAATGCATAATGTTGAGTCTTGGGGATAAGAAGATCTAAATTATAAATTGCCATTCAGCAATGCACCTCATTATATTCTGGAATCACTAAATAATATGCCATGTATCTAACATATTTTACAAACATCAAATGAGTAAATCCCAAGTAGCCCAGGCTGGAAATCTGATTTTCCTTAATCAACTCTCATTCATGCTGTAATGCCAACAAACAAACAAACAAACAAAAAAAAAACATTTTTATTCATTCCTGCTAAGATAGGATGCCTAAAATCCTCCATATGTTATGAGAGAGAGATGTTAATGAATTTGCATTCTGTTCCTTAATATGAGCAAAAAACGACAACAACTTGAGAAGCAGTGACAAGGAATATGACATTTAGCAATTCAGGAAGCTGGGCGAAAATTGATTATTGGAAGTAGATTTGAATAGTTTTTACACAAATACAAATGCACATCATTCACTTTCGTTTTGCTCAATTTTTTTCTTTCTTCTTCTGTCTTGGAGTTAACATTTAGATATGGAATTTACTACCAGAAAACCCACAGGGGACAACTCCTATGGGGTACTTATTATGTGCTTTGATCCCACAAGCACTGATGAAAATTACATCACAACATGCTTCTCCTGGATTTTAGAAATATTAAGGGAAAGCAGATGGCTCAGCTGAATGACAGCTGATATTCGTGAGTTTTTTCTATTTGCCATATATCACTTATATGACTTGAATGATTTTTTTTTACATCTGAACAATCAGTACAAGATTTCATTACGACATTTGACATTCACTCTGTTTGCAATATGTTATTTAGTAAACATTAAACAGATAAAATATTTAAGAATACTTTTAAGAAGAAAAAGATAATGGTTCAAGGTTGGCTTAAAATGTTCAGAAATTCTGATTAAAGATTAAAAATAATTCCATTGTGGTCTATAGACAATCAGTGAAGGGAAAACAATGACTATATATTATAGGAACACTGTAAATATGATAGATTATTTGCAGACAATGAATCATAGCATATGATTTTATTATTCATTTATAGTTTTTGTTGCTGCTGTTCAAACTACCTGAGAAGATTTAGAATGTCTTACTGTCTTGCTAGTGGTAGCCCAAAGGCATACCAACATGCCTTGATATATCTTCTCTCTACTCCAATATTATATAATCCAACATTCATACTGCTTCACGAAATCAGTACTGAATACCCCATTGCTTTACATTTTCTTATTTTGGTGAAAGCAGAACTAAGAAAATAAATTCCTTTCATAATAAAGATGTGTAGGAAAGTGTATTTTCTTTATTATTTGTTTATTTAACTTCCCATCTTCCTTCCATAAGTTCATTGCTGTACAATCTGGAATTGCTGGACGATCTACTCCTACTTAGAACATTTTATATTCCCTCCAGATTTCATTTTTCATTATTAAGAATTATGCATTCATTTTCACTTTATCTCTAAGTATCATGATAAAGATGCATGGATGGGACCTGCTTGCAAGCACATGGATCCTGAGGTACACTAATCAAAAACATATATACTGTAAGCCACATCTTGTCAAGTTGGCTATGTCATTCTGTTATAGGAGCAGACTCTTTCTGCTCTCGGTATTCTACTAGGATTTCAATCCAATGACCATACATCAAAGAATGATGTTTTTAATCATTTGTTTTTGCTACTTAATTTTATATGTAGGCAGTGATCCAGGCACCAAGCTCAAGAGGCATAGGGCCAACAATCCACAATGTCTTTGTTTACCCAAGTTCAGCACCTGCAGAACATATTTTTTATTTATCCAAGTCACAGTAACAGAAACCATCTGAAACTGTTCAAGGCTGGTGCCAGAAATAACAATTAGCACCCTTTCAATATATATCTCTATATCTATATCTATATCTATATCTATATCTATATCTATATCTATATCTATATCTATATCTATATCTATATCTATATCTATATCTATATCTATATCTATATCTATATCGATAGAGATAGAGATAGAGATAGAGATAGAGATAGATATAGATATAGATATAGATATAGATATAGATATAGATATAGATATAGATATAGATATAGATATAGATATAGATATAGATATATATTTGTAACCTTAGGTGATAAGTGGAAAATGTTGTTGGTTGTAATCGTAAACACACATCCTGTTTTCTGCAAAGTTTCTCAAGGTAGTTTGCCATAAAAGCCTCTAAGGATTATCTTGAAAAGTTATTCTAAATAACTTCTTTCCATGCAAAACTCTAAGATAACAAAAACAAAATGGCCACCTTTGTATACACAAAGATAAATCTCCCATCTTCATGGCCCTGAGGAGAAAATTGTATAGCTAACTTCTAATACAGTTCTGTGCTTGGACTTTCTTATCAAAAGCCTAACTCTGTATTCTATATTAAGTACAAACAAAGGTTGATAAACATTCCATGTATCTTTTGATACATAATGACTGGTATCACATCTGATTGAGTGAGAGATGCTAAAAAAATGTTTAAAATTGGGCCATTTTCTGACTAACATTAATTTTTTTCAATAATATTTACGAAAACTAAATGTATTTATCTGGTCACATTTATTTAATTGTTATTTTCAATCCCCAAGACCATTTGCCCCTTGATGGAACTCCCAGAGAAGATACCAAAAATGTTGAATTCTTAAATTGCAAAGAATAGTCTTTCATAAGTAAGATTAGTAGAGCATTATAAGTAATGTAACTGTTTGGGTAGATTGGTAACCTTCCTTTTCATATTTGTGAAGCCGTTCTATTTTAATCATCAAAAATTATTCATCCAGGCCTCTGTGTATGAATGTCCTAGTGGGAACCGAAATGATCATCATCCACAGGGGAAGTAAATAAACCAAAAAGATGGTGGTTGCAGCAATGTAATTCATTCCTTTGGATGGATGTGCAACTTCAACACACATTAAAATAAATCACATGAAAAAAAATGATGTATGTGGTTCATGTGGATGTACGGTAGAACTACATCAACTTTATCTCCTGAAAAAAACAGGAGTTCAGAGTAGCTTTTGTTAATCTCTATTTTCATCAGAGGAAGAAATAAGATTATCTCACTTATTCAGAATGCCATGTTCCTTCAAAAGCCCTTTGCAGGGTGGAATCGACAGACTTGACACTCAAACAGAAAACAAATTCTCCATGAAGAATTTTATGGAAAACAAAATGTAATCCTGTCCCATTCGTGTTGCAGGCACTGGTTAAGGCACTTACAGGTTGAAAGGATTAGCCGATAACATCACCGTTGCCTGGAGGATGCCCATGGGGGCTCCTTTCATGTCCCCCTGAAGGAGCTGGAATGAATGATGGGAGCTCACTCCACCTTGTAGCAGCAGTTAGGTCTCAAACATAGGCTTGCTAACCTCCAACCCAGCATCCTAACAACGTCAGCCACTGCATTATAACAAAACATATCAGGTAAAATTCAACAAATAAACAATTGCAATTTATCAAAACACTCATACATACAAAAACATACAGACTGAAAACCTGTTTTGGGACAGTCTCTATAAGCTACCAAAAATGAATTTCATATTTTGTTCATAAGAGAATAGTACTCCTGGCTACTATGCAGATGGATGATTACAAGGAAGACATTAGTCATGAACTTTGATGAGTTCACCCTCCATAATGGAAATAAAAGAGCATGCCTTGATCTTAACTTGTGCCAGTTTTACTTACCAGCTTTATTCCTGGCCTTACAGTCTTCCACTGTCATTTAAATATAGGAAGATGACCTTAGGAGGGAAAAAGAGGCACACAACATGGTTATCATACTATTTGTGTTATAGCAGTTGCATTGAAAAAGGCCCATAACTGGAAATAAAGAGTGATTTTTCCTGCTACAGACAAGAGTAACAAATTGACAGAACTATGTAAATATGATTTTGGCTGGAACTGAAAAAAACACATGCTATAGCATGTCTTCCAATGACTTTTTTGGCAAGATGGTTTCAAACAGAATGTTCGACATATATTGTGAAAAATACACCCAGTTCTAAAAAACTTGAGTTGTGGAATAAATTAATGACAGTTAAAGATCCAATTATGATTTAGAAACATCAAACACATGAATAAATAAACAAAATGCTGTTTCAGAAGGTTTTCAACTTATGAAAAAAGTTTCTCTATTAGAATAACTTATACAAATGTTTACATATTAATGTTTACTTGTAACATAGCGGTGAAATGCTGTGACACTTTTGTAGCTAAATTGGCTTTTGTGAAATAACTATACCAATTAAAAAGTTTAGGCTTTTTCCCAAAGTGTGTGAATCTGATTCTGAAAAGTGCCTACCCCTCCAGTTGTTTACAATCACTCCTAGGGTTCATTTTTACTTGCCCATTTTTTCCTCCTGTCATTAATAAATTCCAATTCAGAGCATAATAAATAACACAACATCAAGATACTTTTTATATCATGATTTTAGTTAGTTGATTAGGTGCCCTCAAGTCAGATTTGACTTCTGGTGACTGCAAGGACTAATGTACACCAAGTTGACATCTGTCATAGCAACAGACCTTAACCTTTCCAAGGAAAGTCCTATAGCATCACAATATATGGACAAATTGTATATTTCATTGAATCCTTAAGCATCAGAAGCTGACACAAACTCAATATGGTATAACCTCTTCCTGCACATTTGAATGCATACTTAATGTTCAAGTTTATGGGCTGTGAGGGCCATTCAAATACTATGATTGTGTGAGTGCAGTGGCTCACATTGTTAGGACACTGGGTTGGAGGTTAGCAAGCCCACGTTCAAGACCTGAATGCTGCTGCATCGTGGGGTGAGCTACCATCATTCACTCCAGCTCCTTCAGGAGGACATGAAAGGATCCCCCATGGGCACTCCCCAGGCAACGGTGATGTCACCAGCTAAACCTTTCAACCAGTAAGTACCTTAACCACTGCAACACGAACGGGACGGGATTGCATTTTGTTTTCCATGAAATTCTTCATGGAGAATCTGGAGTAATTTCAGAGGGGATTTACCAAGTTGATAATAGTCCAGAAACCAAGTTCCGTAAGGAGTAGTTAAAGAAGCTGGGCACATGAAGTCAAATGTAAGATTTATCAGTTGATTACAACCATTTCCTTTGCTTTGCTGGGATAATAACAAATGTACTTTGCTTGGCATGTCGATAGAGATTCTCAGTCATCCAGGTACGGTTGAAAAAGGTGCTTTTTCAAGAGGCAACTGGACTTTCTGTTTTTTCTTTGAAGACGTTTTGCTTCTCATCCAAGAAGCTCAGAGCTGAAGAAGCTTTTGGATGAGAAGTGAAACGTCTTCAAAGAAAAACCAGAAAGTCCAGTTGCCTCTTGAAAAAGCATCTTTGGGACTTTGCTTGGCATATTTATGTGCTATGGGACAACATCACCATTATCATTAAAACCCACTTGTACTTCTATTCATCTATGCCAGATAACATTCCCTTCTTGAATAGGCATCTGAATATAATGATTGATAACCGAAAAGAGATATTTCTGGATGAAGCTAATAATCCATGAAGCAGAATATTTTGGTTAAAAAAATCAGGACTAAACTCAGAATCCAAGTTTAATCCTGATTTTCGAGCTGAAATATTCTTGGTCTCCCTGAAGTCCTTTCAGATCATAGAAAGCTTTTGCACCTTTGTCAGTTTATATGCAGTAACTTTTTTTTTCTGTGTGGGATAGGCAATTTACAAAGGTAAAAACTCAGAAGATCATAATACCTGATTTATGATTCTGCTATGTGCCTTCCAGAAATTCCTGCAAATACTTGTAAACCTTAGTCAAAGGGAAATTAAGCTTTGAATATATACACATGCAGCTTTTAGTCATACAGCCAGACATGTATTTATTGCAAAATATATCATACTGAGGTAGGTCAGAGAAATTTGGTGTCATCATAACAGGCTAGAGTTGACAAAGTGACAGAAGGGCAGGGGTGGGTTCCTCCCAGTTCGGACCGGTTCTCCTGAACCGGTAGCAGCCTGCTGGTGACATCACGATGATGTCACCAAACCGGATAGGTCGGTGCCAGTCCATGGGGGCCGCCATCTTTTTTTGAATTTTTTTTTTATTTTTTTTATTTTTTTTTTCTTCTGAGCATGTGCAGAAGCCGAGCTTCTGGCACTGTGCATGCGGTCTCCATCTTGTTTTTGGCTTTTTTTATTATTATTATTTATTTTTTTCGGATTTTTTTGGCACTGCACATGCGCGCGCCCACGAGGCGTGCCCACGCAACATGGGAGGAAGCGAACCGGCCTGCTTGGGTCCCCTCAACTTTTCAGTCCAAGAAAGCGGCTGAAAAATGCCCTTCTCCTGTTTTGCAGCCATGCACCATTTTCTGTCCTTGCCTCCTTCCCGTTTTTATTTGGTTTTCCCTCCCACCCTGAAAGGAGCTTCAAGGAAAAGGAAGCGAGGGGGGGGAAGGGGGGGGGGAAAAAGGACCGGGGGGGGGAGGGGGAAGGAGGG
>QLTV01003492.1:689780-725884 GCA_003457575.1 Thermophis baileyi
TGAAGCAGGGGGGGAACTTTGTCCGGACTGGAGAATTTGCATTTGAAGCGGGGGGGGGGGACTTCGTCCGGGCTGGAGAATTTGCATGGGGCCGAGCAAACACTCCTCTCTCGAGAAGCCAGTCCAAGTGCTTCTCTCAGCTGTAGTGCGGCACCAGCATTTGAAGCGGTGGGGGACACTTCGGCTGGGCTCCTCAAGGGATGAGTGTTTGCTCGGCCCCATGCAAATTCTCCAGCCCGGACGAAGTTTCCCGCGCCACTCCACGTGGACTTGGGGCAGCAGGCGTTGGCGGCAGGGCTGTGGCTGGAGCTGGGCAACGAGCTGCACTCCACCAGTGAGCCGAGCCAAGCCGTGCCTGCTTTCCTGCGCACCACCAACCTGCTGGCCGCGGACCACCTGCCCGTTTTTCAGAAGGAACTGTGGCCACTACTGACGGCGGAGCAGAACAACCTTGGGGTTCCTTTGGGCAGGCAAAGGGGGTGGGGGGACTCGGCCATGCCTGATGGCCCCATCAGTTTCCCACAGGTGGAGGGAACTGGGGGTGTGGCGTCCCTGCGGCCGGTGGGCTTTTGGAAGTGCAAAGCCACCAGGGAGTCCTCGAGGTCCGGCCTCCTGTGACCCCCAAGCGCCTGTGCGGGGACCCCGGATCCCCTTCCAAAGCCTGCGTGGCAGGCAGTGCGGTGGTGCCAAGCAGGAGCCCCGGCGGGTGCGGTGCTGGGTGGGACAGAGCCGCTGCTGGAGCGCACCTGCCAGGGAGGCCAGCCGAGTGCTCAGCCAGCTGCGGGAGGCCTTGGAACGGCCGGGCAGGGCAGTCCCAGCCCAGCTACAGCCCCCGCGGCATTGGGGGGGGTGGCGGTCCGGTTGTGCAGTTGGAGCAGCCACTCCCTGCCCCCGCAGTGCCGGAGCCACACGCGCCCTGACAGCTCTGTGTAGTGAGGAAGAGCAGGCGGGTGGCAGGGAGGTGCGTGTGGAGGCGTGTGTCCTGGCAGCCATGGGGCGAGACGGGCTGTTCCACCCTCAGGAAGGAATGCCCCACAAATACAGGCGGGGGATGAGGGGAAGGCTTTGGTGTCCGACTGCCTCCACTTTGCTGTTCTCCGGGTCAGGGCTGTCCGAAAGGGGCTTTTGCAAGAGGCAACTGGACTTTCTTGGTTTTTCCTTGAAGATGTTTTGCTTCTCGTCCAAGAAGAATTGAAGAAGCTTCTTGGATCAGAAGCGAAAGGTCTTCAAGGAAAAACCAAGAAAGTCCAGTTGCCTCTTGCAAAAGCCCCTTTGGGTGAGATGCATGTCCTATCACTGGCAAAGGGTGAAAGCTCAGGGATTCCAAGCTCCAATCTGCCCTGGGAGGGGGGGGGTTTTCCTGTTTTTCAGAAGGCTATTTATAGTAGTCTAAATAACATTCTTTCCAGAAAGTCAAGGCCGCTGTGTCCGGCAGCTGCGAGGAAGTGACGGGGAAGCATCTTCAGTTTTGGATGGTGCCTGATTGGAGCGGGTGATGGACATGTGGGTGCTGGGCAGGGACTTGAACTTTCTTTTGGGTGGAGAAAACCCGGAAGCTTTCAGATTCGGGTTTTCCCAGATGTTCCAATATGACATCTCTAATAAAATGGAACTTTGAGGAACTTCAAGCCTCGGAGTCTTATTTCGTTGGGGGTGTTACTTGGAATCCTGACATTGGGTACAATTGTTTTTTTAAGCAGTCATAATCCAAATATTTACAGTAGTATCCATCACAATAACATTGATAATATAATAACAATAATATTTAACATTATCTACTTTAACAACTCTCCATTTTAACATTTCCTCTTTTTATGTCTCCCCATTTCTAACTTCTGTTTCTGTTGTGTAACCATTGATAAAATAAGTCCCATATAAAAAAAAATATTCAGTTTCTTCTCTATCCTTAATAGTAAGTGTTAGTCTATCCATTTCTGCACATTCTAATATTTTCTTAATTACACTCTCATCTGTCGGGATCTCATCATTCTTCCATTGTTGTGCAAATACAATTCTGGCTGCAGTTAGTACATGTAAAATCAAATATATAGTCCTTTTATCATATTTTTCCAGTAAAATGCCCAATAAAAATATCTCTGGTTTCAAGTCTATGTGTTGTTTTATCATTTTTTCCAACCAAATATGTATTTTCGTCCAATATTTTTTAGCTTTCGGGCATGTCCACCACATATGGTAATATGAACCAGGTGTTTGATTGCATTTCCAACATTTAGCGGATCTATCTTTAAACATTTTTGCAAGTCTTGCTGGTGTGAAATGCCATCTATAAAACATTTTATACAAATTTTCTTTCTACGCAGTTGACATAGTCAATTTAACATTTCTTTCCCACAGTTTCTGCCATTTATCTAATTCTATTGCACCCCTCCATTTTTTAAAACAGGTTGTACAAAGCTTAAGTAAACAATTACATCTTCTTCCTGAAAGCCAGCAGAAGAGGCTTTAATATTATTGGGACAACAGATCAGAATTAAAAATCTAAAGATGCATCACCAAAAGTCAACAGCAAAGTTGTTTTACATATATAAAGACAAGAGCATATTGTTAGCTGTACATTTCCAGACAATAACAAGCAGGACATCAGAACTATTTCATGATTCATCTCATCCTTTCCATTCAATGCCAGCCTTTGAATAATTCTCATTGTGAGATCATTAAAATCCATTAGTTCAATTATTCTTACTTTTAAAAAACATTAAATAAAAAAGTCGGTCTTAGTAAAATAAGTTTATTTATTTTTTATCCAACTCTGATAAAGATTTTGAGTTCCAATATGTGTAATGGTATTGTTCTTTTTACTTTTTTTTTAATTCAAGAGCAGAAAGCTAAAATGGAGTTAAAGAGAGGAAAAGAAGACTTAATCCATTCTTAAAGCTGTTGCCAAGTAGAGGCTAGGACCTTGGTTCCTGTGTATTGTCATGTTTCTTTGGGGACAAAAGATAGTATGTGTGCAGATATTTATAAGCAAAACCTCTCTTTTATTTGGCAGCAGTTTTCCCAAACTCCTGAATTTTTTTTTTTTTAAAAGTCAGAAGCAAACTAAATATAAAAGTGTGTCATTCAGGAGTAACTGTTCTGAAAATAGATGCTCCACTTAGCTCCCATGGATAATAGCAACTGGCAGTAACTACTTTTTTTTGTACCTGTTATAGATATGATTTATTTCTTTCACTCATGGATTAACTATAACTTTGAAGAAGTATCAAAATATGAATGTCCATCATTTTCCGGGAAAGGAGGTAATGTATAAAATTCACAGTGCTGAATATTTTATTAATAGGACAATGAAGTGATTTGATACCTTGATTTTTAATGAGTGCTAGCTGTCTCCTTTGGCTAAGCAATGGCATCTTGTGAGCAGACTTTTCCTATAGCACTATACCCAACAGGCTCCCTACATTCCAGTAAGGAACCAGAAGTATTTAATTATTCCATTCTTCCTAGCTCATATTTTGATTAACAATAAACTGAATCGGAAATAGCCCAAGAGAGAAAAAGAGGCATAGTTCAGGGATGCCCAATGAAGATGATCTAAAAAAGGCTAAATGCTAGTCTTGGCAAACCAGTCATATCCCATCCATTTTTAGGACATTGTGACATCGATGCACATACAAAAGTTGCATGGCATCAAGGTCAACTTGAGTTTTTGACTCCAAACTAGAACACCTGGCAGAACTGGGGTCATAAATTACATAAACTGTAGCATCCTATAATTTAATATTAGCTAACTGGGAACTATGTAAAGGCCCTGGTCATGCCTAACTTTATTAAATAAGGCTACGCTACTCAACCCTGACTTCTGGGTGGTATACAATTGAAACAGTAGAATATCTAAAAACAAGTTAATCCATGTGGAGGACTTTAAATGAACTATTCTTTGCCTTACTGAATCTCTAAGAATTTTGTTTCTTCTTTATTCTTTTCCATCACTTGACTTATTTGCATTGGTAGACAGCTTCTGGCAAGCCTATGACTCTTGGAAGCAATAGTGCCAAGTCCTCAAGTGATTTCCAATCACAAAAACCCTATGTCAGCAGGTTTGCAAAGACCTAGGCAGGATGTCAGATAAGCTTGGTCTAGTACAGAGGCATACATTTATCTACATTTCCAGCTTAAATTCAAATTATTGCTGGTTCCACAAGAGCTAGTTGCTTTATTCAACTGTTGTTGTTGTTAAAAAAAAAAATTTTTCAGGGCACAAATGGAACATTTTGACATGACAAATTAGAAGAATAATGATATACTGGCAAATAATAAAAATCTTACAGGATTTTTAATTAAATGAATGCAATTATTTATTTTTTCTATTCTGAAATAACAATAATATTGGCAACATATTTCATCTTATACAATTATATAATCATAGCGCTGGAAGGGATCTTGAAGGTCTTCTAGTCCAACTCCCTGCCCAAGGCAGGAGTCCTCATTCCATCCAAGACAAATGGTTGTCCAATTTTTCTTGAAAACCTCCAGTAATGGAGCGCACACAATTTTGGGTGGCAAGTTGTTCCATTGACTAATTGTTCTCACTGTCAGGAAATTTCTTCTTAGTTCCAGGTTAGGTCTCCCTCTAATGGGCTTCCACCCACTGCTTCTTCTCCTGCCTTCAGGTGCTTTGGAGAATAAATGGACCCTCTCTTTCCAGTGACAAGTATTGGAAGATGGCTACCATGTCAGCTCTAAACCTTCTCTTCATTAGACTAATCACCCTTAGTTGCCTTAGCCTTTCATTGTACATTTTAGCCCCAAGACTCCTTATCATCTTTGTTATTTTTGTCTGCACTCTTTCTATTTCAAGCCCCTCATCTTGGTCATTTATGAAGATGTTGAGAGCACTGGACTAAAGACAGAATTGTGATGTACTACATTGCATGCTTCCCTCCATGTAGATGTAGTTTCATTGAAGACCACATGTTGAGTGCAGTTGGTCAGCCAACTGGCGGTGGTTCTGGCTATCCCACATTGTTCTGTCTTACCAAGAAGTAGGTTGTGGTCTACTTTACCAAATGTCTTACTGGAGTCTACGTACACTATATCCACAGCATTTCCTTGATTCACTAATTTAGACATAAATAAGGTGATAAGGTTTGCTTGGCATGACCTTCTCTTAACAAATCCACACTGGCTTCTAGTAAGTCCTTTTTGTTCATTTTTAGGTGCTCACAAATCTGCTACTTGATTATCTTTTCCAGGATTTTTTCCAAGTATCTGTCAGGCCGAAGCCATATTTTATTAGAGACTTTGGCCTGCCATACTTTACATTTGAGAATGTATTCTTGCTGTGGGAATTTGGGAGGGGCTGTTGCATGAGGGATGTAGACATGTAGCCATAACAAATTCCTTTAGATTCTCAAGGTCATCCTTTGTCCAGCACCTGCCCGGAAGCTGAGGGGAGTAACTGACATGTCGGCAGAAGGCGACTGGCTAACATCATGAACTTGTGGGTGTGGGGACAAAGGGCTTGATCTTTCAACTGGGTGGAGAAACCCTGGGAGCGTCAGATTCGGGATTCTCCCAGCCGTGCCAACATGGCTCTGTTAATAAATTGGAACTTTGAGGAATAATTTGCCTCGGACTCTGATTTTATTTTGGATGCTATTTGGAACCCTGACACTAACCCGAATCTCTCTTAAAAACTCATCCAGCTATCCCGAGCCTCGGGGCGCTGTTCGGGGGCCTGAGCCCCAGCACCGACCCGGCAATGGGTGGCGCGAAGACTCAGGGAAGATGGAGGAGAAACTGGAGGAGTCGGAGCAAGCAGCAGGGGGGCAAGGAGAGGACGACTCCATTGGGAGCATCAGCATCCACTACTATCCTTCCCCGGAGGTTGCAGCTGCCATGGAGGCCGCAGAGAGAGAATGCCAGTTGGGGGCTCGGCACAAGCAGCCGGCCCCTGAGCCCCTCTCTCAGCCAGAGCGGAACTCTCAAGGAGCAATTGGGGGCTGAGTCCTCCCCCCAAGTGAGCGTGGGAGCCTCACCTGGGCGCGGGATTGGCCACGACCCATGAGTGGAGGCAACAGAAGATCACGCTCACCAGTCGGTCCGAAGGCAAGGGATCCCAGCCGCTGTCTCACAGTCAATCGCTGACAGATCTCCACGACCAGTTTGGACGACTAAGCGTAAGTTGGACAAATCCCCCCTTGGGAACCGAGACCACTAGATGGAACCTGACCCAACCCACATTCTCCTTTCCAAGGAAGTACCTGGGGCCCCAGTTGAGTGGGGACACAGCTTCTTTCCACACTGCGGCCAGAGGGACCCCAGGGGGCCTCTACACTGGGGCGAAGCCTATGTGGACCACCCTTCACCCCGAACCATGGGCGACCCACCAAGCCGGCCTAGGGAGCCCGCATCCTTGGCAGCAGGGAGCGTGGAGACTGCCAACTCCAGCCCAGCCACCAAATCTCGGCATCGTGCCGCCGTGGCAAGCCCCACCTGGGTGGGCTTTCTTCCCCGGAATGGGGTGGGTGCAATGCCCATGGATCCCGGGGTCCCCTCTGCCACGCAACCTCACGCCTGGGCTTGGAGTGGCGCAACAGCCACCCACGATCCAGGTCCTACTGCACAATCCCTGCCGCAAGCGCAGGGACCCATCCCCTCTGACGGGGGCACGTTTGGAGCAGGCCAACAGGTGCTGCTGGGAGGGGGGCTAATCGGAGGCCCCCCGCAACAAGCTGACGCTCCATCGGTCTGGGAGCCACCCCCCCGGTTCCGTGCCACGTTTGATGGGAATCCCAAGAAACTGGCCTATTTCCTCCACCGAGTGTGGGCTTACGTTGATGAGCACGGAGCACAATTCCGGTCGGATAGGCAGTTAATTGACAAGAAAACCGAGGGAATGAATGAGGGGGAGGCAGCGGAGTGGGTGGCAGAACTCCATGACGAAGCAGCCCCAGAACTAGACGATGCGAATGAGTTCATCCAACTAATGAGGGTCCGGTTCCACGGTGTGGCCCATCAAGTGGAAGCTGAGGAGCAAATCCAGAAATTGAAGCAAAAGGGTCGCCCAGTGAAGGAATTGGTGTGGGAGTTCAGAAGAGCAGCTGGGAAGGTGTGAGATTGGCCCGAACGGCTCTTGGTGCGCACATTCCGAGATGCCCTGGATTCCGAATTGAAAGAGGCATGTGAGATCAGAGGGGTCCCTTGCATGATCCAAGAGTGGTACGCTACCACCATCGCCCTGGACCCCGTAATCTGCGGTCAGAAAAAGCCTCCCACAGATCGCCCAGCCCGAAGGCCTTTGGAACGCCAGGTTCCCCCGAGACAAGTCGCCGCCCCGAGCCCTGAACCAACGCGGGCTTGAAGTGCTATCGGTGTGGTCAAGCCGGCCACCGGGCTACCGAGTGCCTGGCGCCGGCCCCAATTGCGCTGCTGTGGGCTAGGCCAACCCCTGGGACCAGGAGGAGGCCTACGAAACCACCAGTGCTGGGACGCTTGGCCCTCCAAGCGGGGGAATCACCTCCCCCCTCTGACGACACTGAGACATTGCCAGTGGAAGAATCGGCCCCGGGATGGGACTATGGAGGCAGCGGCGACGACGACCCGATGGTGAGTGAAGCCGTTCGCCCCTTCCTCATTAAGGCAAAGATCATGGTGCCAGGGACGGGGAAGGAGGGAGAGATAGATGCCATGATAGACACGGGCTGCTCGAGGTGCTTAATCAGCAAAGCAGTGGTAGAGAAGCTAGAGATCAGCACCAGGCCCCTAGCGAACCCCATTCACTTCCAGCAGGTGGGCGGATCGTTAATTGGGGGGGCCCGCCACTCTCCTAACCGAGTTGGTGGATTTGCAAATCGGACGCCACCACAAACTTATCCGGTTCATAGTTGCCCCCAAGATGTCTGAAGCAATCATCCTGGGGCTTGTGTGGCTAGACAAGTGGGCCCCTACCATAAAATGGGAGGATGGGTTACTGGAAATTAACCCTGCACATTGGGCCTACACTCCCACCAGGGAGGCAAAGCAGCCCGAGAGAGCCAGCACCCCTGGGCTCAAACCGTCCCCAGCTGGCAGCCCCGGCACTTGAAACCACGGCCCCAGTCTCCCAGCAGGTGCCAGCAGAATACCGAGACCTAGAGGGGGTGTTTAGCGAAGAAGACTGCAACTACCTCCCCCCCGCACCGGCCAACGGACTGCGCAATAAAATTTGAGCCTGGGGCTACACTCCCAAAACCCAAAATGTACTCAATGACCCCAAAGGAACTGGGAGAGTTAAGAAGATACATCGACGCCAATTTGGAACGAGAGTTCATCCAACTGACAAAGTCGAGGATCGCCGCCCCCGTGCTCTTCAAAGAGAAGAAAGACGGGGGGGTGGGTGTCAGATTATGCGTTGACTTTTGTGGAATTAATGCCGTATGCGTGCAAAATACCTACCTCCTCCCTCTCATGAAGGACTTGCTGAACCACTTGGCCAAAGGCAAGATATTCACCAAGCTAGACTTGAGAGAAGCCTACTACCGCATATGAATCAGGGAGGGGGATGAATGGACGACCGCTTTCAACTGCCCCTTGGGATGTTTTCAATTTAACATGCTTCCTTTTGGACTGCAAAGGGCCCCTGCTGTGTTCATGCAGTTGATAAACAAGGTGCTCCATGACACTTTTACAAGGGAGTTTTGGTGTACCTTGATCAGTGAAACACTAGAGGAGCAAGTGAAGCTAGTGCGACAAGTCTTAAAAAAACTTCTGGCTGCCAAACTGTACGCAAAACTTTCCAAATGCGAATTCCATAAAACCTCCCTGGACTACTTGGGGTACCGGATTTCCAGCAAGGGAATAGAAATGGATCCCGGAAAGGTGAAAGCAGTGCTTGATTGGCAGCCCCCACGCACTCGCAAACAACTACAAAGCTTCTTGGGCTTCGCAAACTTCTATCGGCAGTTCATCCCATCATTCGCCAAGGTGGCGCTGCCACTGACCGAACTGCTAAAGACTGGCCCATCACCCACCAAGCCAAAACCCAACCAGCCAATTGGTTGGACGATGGAATGCCAAAAAGCATTTGAAAGGCTGAAGCAGCTCTTTGCCCAAGAACCAATCCTGCAGCACCCTGACCCAGAGTGGCAGTTTGTAATCCAGTCAGACCCAGCGACGTAGCCATGGTGGCGGTGCTGTTACAGAAAGATGAGAAAGGCCAACTCCGGCCGTGTGCATACGTTTCAAAGAAGCTCACGGCCACCGAAAGGAGATGGGCCATTTGGGAGAAAGAAGCATATGCCGTTCATTGGGCGTTGCTTACATGGAGACAATTTCTAGAAGGGGGCAAGGTCATAAAAACCTCGATCATAAAAACCTCGAGGCCCTGAAAACTCCCAGGAAACTCTCACCCAAACAGGTGCGCTGGGCGCGATACTTCAGACAATTCAAGTTCGAACTGAAGCACATCCCAGCTGGGAAAAATCTACTGGCTGACGCCTTGTCCAGAAAACCACAATACGACAGCCAAAGAGAAGAAGAATTTCACTCTGTCTTTCCCCCCTCACCAGAGGAACCAGTAAGCACTCCTCCCTCAGAGAGGGAACTAGCAGCCCCAGTCCTCACCAGGGGCCAAGCCAGATGACCGAGCGTGCGAAGTCAGGACGAGTGGACCACAAAGTTAAAGGCAGTTCTGCCTAATGACCCCTGGCTCAACAACAACAAGGCAATCCTGACAATGAGGGAAGGCTTGGCCTGGAAAGGATCCAAGCTATATGTGCCTGCCAGCCTAAGACTAGAAGTGCTCCAGCGAAGTCATGACTCCAAGCTGGGAGGACATTTTGTGTTCCTCAAAACCCTCCACCTAACGCGATGGCAGTTTTGGTGGCCAAAGATGAAGACTGAGGTGGAGGACTACGTGAAAAGCTGTGCCACCTGCGCCACCAGAAAACACCAGCCTGGAAAACCGCCTGGACTGTTGCAGAAGGTGGCCAACCACAGCAAACCCTGGGAGGAAATAGCCATGGATTTCATAGTGGAACTCCCAGAAAGTAAAGGGAACACCGTGATTTGGACTGTGATTGATTTGTTTTCCAAGCAAGCCCACTTCGTCGCCTGCTCTGGACTTCCATCAGCCAGACATCTAGCCAAACTGTTTCTCAAGCACATTTATCGCTTACATGGAGTCCCTAAAAGGATCATCTCAGACCGAGGTGTACAGTTCACCGCCAAGTTCTGGAGAGAATTCCTATGTGCAATTGGATCCACGCAAGGACTCAGCTCGGCTTTTCATCCAAGTACAAATGGAATCGTGGAACGTGCCAACGCAATGGTGGAACAATACATCCGTTGCTATGTGGATTATCAGCAGGATAATTGGGCGGAGCTGCTGCCTTTTGCAGAGGTAGCGTACAATAACGCTGTCCACAGCAGCACCGGACTAACCCCTTTCCAGATCACCAGTGGCCAGGAGTTCGTCCCAATGCCGGAACTGCCTACCGAAGCTCCCACTTCGATGTCCCTGGCTGAGTGGATGGAAGCATTGAGAAGAGGATGGGAAGATAACAAGAAAGCACTAGCTGAAGCGGCGGAAGCCTATAAGAAGCAAGCAGACAAGCACCGATCGCTCCAACCCCCCTTCCGAGTGGGGGATAAAGTTTTCTTGTCCACTAAATACATCCGATTGAGAATGCCCAGCAAAAAGCTAGGGCCAAAATTCTTGGGGCCTTTCCCCATAGTCAAAATTATTAACCCTGTCACTGTGCAGCTTGCATTGCCAAGAATATTGGGGAAAATCCACCCAGTATTCCATTGCAGCTTATTAAAACCAGTGGCTAGGTCCAATATAAGACCACCAACTCTGATGAAGTACTAAAAAATTGGAAAGATGTGAGCCCAAAATCTAAAGCAGCAGTGCAGATGTGTTTGGTTTAATGATTTTTAGACAGATGCTACATTTGCACTACAACATATTCTGAAGCACTGAATCCAAGTTGTTGTTGTATTGTTTAGAGTCATTATGTGTATCTTTTCAATATCCATACACCAGATGAATAGAAGAAAAGCCTGCACAATATACTTAAATTTTTCAGAGTTCCATAATATATTTTATAAGCCTTTCTTCTTTGAAATGTTTTTTCCCTTATTGTCTTTCAACCATGCTGCTAGATGTATTTAAAATTCATTCCGACACCGTGTTCAGCTCTTCACAATTCCTACATACACTCACAGGTGTACTTCTCAAAGGGATGGAAATATGAAACCTGTGGCCTCAGAGGGTATTAAATGGTCTCCCTCTACCTTCTCCTATAAACATTTCTGTCTATACCAATGATGTAACCAACCTACATTTTGCCTTCAATTTCTCTACAAATGTTAAGTGCAGCTCTTGGCTTCAAAAGATTCCCACGCCCTGTTCCACAGGAAAATACAGTTCAGCTCTGTTAAGTGGCAAGTAAACATTGCTTCAATGTTTCAGGAAGACCTTTTATTCCAGTTATCTAACACTTTCCTTACTGAAAAACCTTCTTTCCGGCAAGATTTAATACCATTAAATCTTCTATGCCTTCTATGTTACTGGAGAGGAGAAATAACAACAGCCTGGTTCAGCCAACTATAACCCTTCCAATAGGGAGCTATTGAATCTCTTCTGTTATTATGCATATTCTGCTGACTGCTGGCTGCCAGCAGTTCGACAGTTTGGTTTTCACCAGCTGACTCACCCTTCCGAGGTTGGTAAAATGAGGACCCAGATTGTTGGGGGCAATATGCTGACTCTGTAAACCACTTAGAGAGGGATGTAAAGCACTGTGAAGTGGTATATATGTCTAAGTGCTATTGCTATTTTACTGCAATTTTTACATAAGTTGGTGTTAAAACATCTCCACCCTTGTTTTTAAATTTTAAATTACCATGAGAAAAAAGTACTCTTTCTTCTGTTGGATATTTATGCAGAAACACCCAGAAAGTCATATCCAATGGCTTCTGTTCTAGGCTTTCCAATTGTCCCAACTACATATACCTTTTTTATGTGCCTCAGGAAAAAAAAAGTTTACTAAAGTCCTGGGAATTCTACTTTCATATTTGCTTTTATGTTTTACATTGCATATACTAATTCTTGGATGATTTACATGATTTCCTATCATAGTTGGATCAAGACTAATAAAGTTTCTTTTTCATCTTCCGGTTCATCATCATCCATCCCATTTGTGTCAGAGGCACCATTTAAGGTACTTCCAGGTTGAAAGGATTAGCTGGTGACATTTGCCTGGGGGACACTTATGGTGGCTCCTTTACATGTCACTGTGAAGGAGTTGGAGCGAATGACAGGAGCTCACCCACCGTGGAGCAGCCCCCGGGTCTCGAATGTGGGCTTGCTAATCTCCATCCCAGTGTCCTAACCACATGACTCAACACACTCCTTATCATCCTTGCATTAAAGCCTCTTGATAAAAGGATTCAGATGAACATTTATTTGTTAGCAATAGAATAGAATAACAGAGTTGGAAGGGACCTTGGAGGTCTTCTAGTCCAACCCCCTGCTTAGGCAGGAAACCCTGCACCACTTCAGACAAATGGTTATCCAACATCTTCTTAAAAACTTCCAGTGTTGGAGCATTCACAACTTCTGGAGGCAAGTTGTTCCACTGATTAATTGTTCTAACTGTCAGGAAATTTCTCCTTAGTTCTAGGTTGCTTCTCTCCTTGATTAGTTTCCACCCATTGCTTCTTGTCCTGTCTTCGGGTGCTTTGGAGAATAGCTTGACTCCCCCCTCTTCTTTGTGGCAACCCCTGAGATATTGGAACACTGCTATCACATCACTGCCACGCCTTCATTTAATAGAATAGACATATCAGAATTTTGTATTTTGATGTATCTGTATTAAGAATGAACTCAAGTTGTTTGCTTTTTTGGCAGATGTAGCACACTGCTGGCTCATATTTAAATGATTGTCCACTAGGACTCCAAGATCCCTCTCATAGTTACTACTATTGAGTGAGGTACCACATATACTGTACCTGTGCATTTTGTTTTTCTTGCCTAAATGTAGAACCTTACTTTTTTCACCATTGAATTTCATTTTGTTAGATAGCGCCCAATGTTCAAGTCTGTCAAGATCCTTCTGTATCTTGAGCAATAAAGTTGCTTTTATTCACTGTTCCTCTCATTTCTAGGCTTGTCTCTTTTATGCTGCTGAGAAGAGAGTTAACCAAAATATATATTAATTGAAATTAAAGAAAACGTATCCTGGACATGGGCAATGTTTTATACCAGCTATCCCATTCTGATGGCCCTTCAGCTATATTGGATTCCAAAGTTGTCTGAGAAATATGGAATTTGACATGTAATTATTGGAAATGACTAATATATGAATCAGGTTGAATTTAGAAGAATCAGCAGATTGTTCCTCCCCCTGTAAATATTGGAGCTAATTAACTATAAAAAAATCTAGCCAGCTAAATTATTGCTTGGTATTATTCACAATACCTACTCAGAAGTTAGGCAATCTATCAAAAAAAGGGGAAAAAAAGGAATATGACATATGACTTTTATGCAAGAGTTATCACTACAAGCATAAATGTTTCTCTAATGTTTTACAAAAATGCCATTTATATGAAAAAATAGCATCCCTTCATCTCACACATTTTTATGCTAGGGATGCAACAGGCCAATGTATTGGGTTGGACTTGATTTAAAATATCCCATTCTTTTGAAACTCGCTTTACATGGGGTGTCTTGTGTATGAGGGACATGGTGGCTCAGTGGCTGAGCTTGTTGATTGAAAGGTCGGCAGTTCAGTGGTTCGAATCCCTAGTGCCGCGTAACGGGGTGAGCTCCCGTTACTTGTCCCAGCTTCTACCAACCTAGCAGTTCAAAAGCATGTAAAAAATGCAAGTAGAAAAATGGTGGGAAGGTAACAGCGTTCCGTGCGCCTTTGGCGTTTAGTCATGCCGGCCACATGACCACGGAGATGTCTTCGGACAGTGCTGGCTCTTCGGCTTTGAAACGGACATGAGCACCGCCCCCTAGAGTCAGGAACGACTAGCACGTATGTGCGAGGGGAACCTTTACCTTTACCTTGTGTATGACTTGGAACCTTGAACGGGTATACAATGCAGTAACCAAGATGGTTTTATCTCTTATTTATCCCAAGATAATATTTTACACTAAATTGGAAATCTGTACACCGACTACCAATTTGTTTCAGAATATTCTTTTTAAAGCTCTAAATGGCTTAGGCCCAGATGCTAAACAAAAAACTTTCTTCTGAGGTCTGTTGAATGTATAGGTAGTCGTCAACTTACAACAGTTCATTTATTGATAGCTCAAAGTTACAACAGCACTGAAAAAAGTGATTTATGATAGTTTTTCACACTTATAACCACTGCAGCATCCCCATGGTCATGTGATCAAAATTCAGACTCTTGGCAACTGACTCATATTTATGAGCCATGGTGGCGCAGTGGTTAGAATGCAGCATTGCAGGCCAATTCTGCTGCTGCCAGTTGCCAGCAGTTCAGCAGTTCGATTCCCACCGGCCTCAAGGTTGACTCAGCCTTCCATCCTTCCGAGGTCAGTAAAGTGATAACCCAGATTGTTGGGGGGGGGGGCAATATGCTGACTCTGTAAATCACTTAGAGAGGGCTTTAAAGCACTGTGAAGTGGTATATAAGTCTAAGTGCTATTGCTATGACAGTTGCAGTGTCCCTGGGTCATGCAATCACCTTTTGAGAACTTCTGACAAGAAGTCAATGGGGAAGCCAATTCACTTAACAACCATGTTGCTAACTTAACCACTGCAGCCATTCACTTAATAACTGGGGCAAGAAAGTTTATAAAATGGGCAACACTCATTAATAACTGTCTTGCTTATCAAAAAAAAAAATTGGGCTTAATTGTGGTCATAAGATGAGGACTACCGGTACTTGTACTTGTACCAGTCAATTACAGTATATCAGGTGAGGAAATTCTTCTTGGCTAGTAGCCAATTCAAACTGATGGATGTCTATGTCCATCTACTGATGGATTCATTGAGAAAACCCAATGAAACACAGGACCTCTAAGAAGCCTTTAGAATACAACTTTCCCATTTGGTCTTTAATAATACAGTATCTTGTGTATATTCTAAAATTTCAAGTATATCTAATTGCGGTAAGTGTATTATTTTTATCTTAGGATTTGTTGTTTTAATGTGCTTTTTGTACATCACTCTGAGATTTTGGTAGTGAGTTATTTAGAAATTTAATGAATTAATTAATGGGTGCCATCATTGAGAATGGAGTTTCATTTCTCTATGATGGACAGGATAAATTCAGAGTCCTTTTCTGATTCTGTGTTTCCATGCTGTTCTGATCTCATTTCATTCAACTGTTAAAATATACTGTATCATGATCAATTAAAATTTCACAGTATTATTGTAGAAAATTAGAATACAGTGACGGCAAAGTCCAGGTCACATCTTTTTTTAATGTCCAACAGTTCTTTATCATTTGCTTCACATGGTTTCCCCCATTGTTTCCAATCTCTCATTCATAATGATAACGTGTGAACCTTTTCTCAGATGTATTAGCCAGTGACTTGGATTAGATTAATTTATTTCACTTCTGTTCAAAAATGTCTCTGCTCCTCACATTGCATATATTCCTCAGGGCAGATCTGAAAAACCAGCAAATTAATGAGTTATGATTCTAGCTGAAGCCCAACACACAAAACAACTCTGAGAAACATTTAGTATGAGTGTTTCCTACAATAAGAATTAATATCACTGCAGTTTCCATCATATTCCATCTCAGAGCAAGAACATTCAAGGTATTTAAGTATATTTCATTGAAGAGTAGCTTTATAATCCACACACTGGCATCTCTGGAATGTATTATGTATTATTCTCACATAAAGTTCAAGATTTTTGCAAATTGCAACTTGTTCTGAGGGAGGAAAAAAAATAAGTCACAGTCAGTTGTTGTTTTTTCCATGTCATATATTACAGAACAAGGGAGCTCCTGTTTCAAAATTTCACCCTGGGTGCTGAATGAAATTGATCAAACCCCAAAATTACCAGAACAGATTTCGCTGTTCACAGTGCTCCGTACCAGAACCTAATGAACTCTCTCTTCACATTCCTAATGTTTACGGCTTATAGAGATGGATATTACTTACAATTGTAAAGAATAAATTTATACAGAATGGCTGATTGTGGCCCAGAGGGAGTGATGATGAGCTTTATATATTACAATCTTAGTGCCGATAAAGATGTTTCAAGGGTCCTTGGTGCTCTCTGAGCTTGCTTGTTTTGCTAGCAATGCTTGTTTTGCTAGCACTGATGATATTCCCTAGTTAGGGTAATGAAACATCTGCAAGAAAACAAGCAAGCTCAGAGAGCCCCAAGGATAGAGTTGGGTTCCTACTGGTTCTATCCGGTTCTTTAGAACCGTTAGTAAACCGACGATGATGTCACAGAGCCAGTTCTGTCGATGTCTCCGTGGGCGCCGCCATCTTGGATTTTGCTTCTGCACATGCACAAAAGCTAATTTTTGCTTCTGCGCATGCGCAAAAGCTATTTTTTGATTGCTGCGGGGGCGCGCATGTGTGCAAAGCGCACATGTGTGCACCCGGCACAACCCTGAGCAAACCGGCAGCAAAAGGATCCAGAACCCATCCCTGCCCAAGGACCCCTCATTTCATCCCTGAGCTACAAATATACTCCTTTAAAGATATTTCAGGTTATCTTTGGGTGATAAATGCAAGCTGAACTGTCCACCATTTTGAAGCAACTTTGATGTGCTTTAAAAGGTGAAAACCGTTAAAGAAAATCAGTGAAAAATTCCCAGTGGAGAATTCCTTTTATTTGAATTAGAAGAAAAGCACATCTTCTTGAGAAAAATATCTGGGAAGAAGATTAAAGGAAAGTTTAGGCAATGTAAATAAATAAAGGCAGAAGCAGCAGAAATGCTCCTAAATGGCTCACTAGTTAATGGATAGGGAACAATTTTTTTGATGGATTCCAAATTTGATAAATGGAAATAAGGTTATCAATTTTTAAAGATTGAATGCTAGATGGTGGGTAGTTTAGTTAGGGAAAATGGCATGTGTAGCTCAGCCCCAGGATCAACCAGACAGTTTTATCTTTAAACTGATGGAAAAATGCTTTTATTAAAGCCCCTTATCTCCACTCCTTAAAAGTATTATTAAACAAATGGTATTGCATCAAAATTTTTGTGTGTGTGAGGATGGGTTTCTACTTTTGATACAATAAGCAATGAAAATGAATCCATGCAGGCACCTTTACTGTACCAAATCAAGGATGGTACCGTGGTATGTAGATAACAGATGATCATAGGAATGAATCTGCCTGCTTTATTTCTTAAAACTGCTGCATTTTATCCACACAGTTTCATTCTGCCCTGTTTCCACATCAGTGTGTAACTTAACAAAAATAATCTGCAGAACAATTGATAAACATATTTATTTTCACATTTGTGTGCAGTTTTGTTTATGATTTCCTCTAATAGGTGTTTTTCCCCCCTTAAATAGTTTTCCCTGTTATGTGCTTTCTTGGTAACTCCCATGGCTAATGCACGAATTTTCCTATGCTATTTTTTTGTAGTGTAAACATTTAAATCAGAGTAACACATGACAAAAATTAGAGAAGTGTGAAATCTAAAAAATTATTGCATTCCGTTTTGCATATTAGCTTGGGAAATGTAAATAAGGTTGGCTCATGTTAAAAT
Organism: Thermophis baileyi; assembly: GCA_003457575.1. Classification (NCBI taxonomy): domain Eukaryota; kingdom Metazoa; phylum Chordata; class Lepidosauria; order Squamata; family Dipsadidae; genus Thermophis; species Thermophis baileyi. Next base: position 707,448 of record QLTV01003492.1, read on the forward strand.
ATGGAAGAAACAACTCCCTGATTTATCCGTATGTGATGACTTGTTAATCTTACTTTACTATCTCCAGCAAACAAATAGGAGCAAAAAATTATCTTTTGGGCCAATTCCCTCTAAGCTTCTTTTCTGGCTCCTCACCATTAACTTTGAAGGATCTGAAGAACCACTGGCAAGTAATTTTGAAAAGTGCTTCTTTAATAAGCATTTCATTTTGGAAAATGTTGAGGGAAAGCAACATTAATCTTTGTGTCACATCTACTATTTATCCTAAGGCAGCTGGTTACAAATTCCGACTTTTCTTGTTTCAACATTTTAATAAATATGGAAACAGGAGCAATTACGAGAATGGAGTGATCATGTTAACAAAAAGCCTCAAGTCCTTTACTGACATCCAAAATGTTCCCTAATACTAATGTACCAGGGTGGGAAATGTTTAAATGCATCATTTTACTCCACTGGATGTATTAAAACAAGTTTAAAAATGTTTATACTATAGCCATGTGTATGGATCTATACATATAGATGGACATAAGTATGATGTCATCACAAGTATGCTACATTTTGGAGAGAACCTTATGTATAACAAGAGAGTTGTTTAACACATCACTGGTTCAAAACACACACACACGCATGCAATCCCATTAGTTTTGTTCTGGTTCACACTTCAGCAACATAGGCATACAGCACTAAAGAGAAGGAGGAGGAAGAGGAGGAATGTATGTTGTAATGTCATGATGCAAACCCTAAATTTTTGCACCTGGTTTCCAACAGCAATGCTGTTCCTTTCCAGATGTTGCTAAATTACAATTTCTAGCAATCTCACCAATTTAATCAGTGTTTGGTGCACAGAATATAATTCTTTATCATCTGAAGCCCACAACCTCACCACTATTAGCATGCACCCACCTATTTTTGGAAGTATGACATATTGATTATATCTGGACATGCCTCTGAGTAAAATAAATCTCTAAGTCCCAATCTGACAATACATTAAAATAATATCTTTACTATTAGCTGTTGCTATCTGTATTTGCATGAAAGTAAATATACTGTAGATTTAAAACAATTTATGTCATCGGTACAAAATGTTTCTACATGATTTTTAAGAAAGAGTGAAGCAACAAGAAATGAAAGAGTTAATGTAAGTTAATTTTATTCCAATGAACATATGAACTCTGGCTAAAATATAACATAAGCATAACCCAAAAACATGTAACAAATGTTGGAATGTTATTGTGGTTTATACTCAGCTCACTCCCAGTCAATCCCTGTATCCAGATCTGAACAAGCACACACTTTGCAGTTTGTATTGCAAATAAATAAATAAATACTCTTGATATAACTTCAAAAAAAAGTTAACTTGCAAATGGGTCCAAAAAAACAAGCAAAAGTAAGGAGAGAAAACAATAAGAGAAAAAAAAACAAGCAAGAAATAAAAGGCCAGATATCAATAATCTACATGATTGTAGATATGTATGCATCAGTGGTGTGTTGCTGCCGGTTCGGACCAGTTCTCCCATACCAGTGGTGGAAATTTGCACCCGCTCGCCGAACCGGCAGCGATGGCCAGCTGTCCATGCCCCCAAACCGGTTCTCCGGTCGCCGCGGCTGTCAAAGATCCCTCTGCGCATGCGCAGAGGCTTCTGCGCATGCGCAGATGGTCATTTCATTGACGTGACATCGGCGTGCGAGCAAAACGCGCACTTCTGTCACAATGCAAACCAGTAGGGAAGGTAAGTGGAACCCACCCCTGGTATGCATCAAAGGCACAACACTTTCCAGAGTGCCTGCAAACAGTATTGTGTGTAATTAGCATGACACTCCTAAAGGCAGTAGCATAGGTTTTTCCAGCCTTAAGCTTCCATATAAAAGCAGTCCAATAAAAACAGACTAACAATTGATCCATCCTTTATTCTGCACCATGAAGAAAACAAAGGGTATAATAGTCAGTGATGGGATTCAAATAATTTAACAACCGATTTGCCCAGAGTCAGGTTGGCTGTCGTGGGAGGCGTGGCCCATCCCCATCCTCCAGCTCCGCCACACATCCCACGATGGCCAACCTGACTCTGGATGAACCGGTTGTTAAATTACTCCCCCCCCTTTATCAAAGTGGATCCTGGCCACTGCGCTGCGCTGCAATGGAGAAATGGGCAATGGAGCGGCTGAATCCCACCACTGGTATGGGTGATGTATCAAGCAATAAAACAAGTATTTTGCAGCATACAGTGGCACAACAATTACCAATTCTACTGATGATATTGGGATAGCAATGATCTTATAGATAATATTCTAAAAAAGGGGTGGGGGTAAATAGTCCTATGAAATGAGCAATAAAGAATGATTCAGGGATGTCCAACAAGGGCAAAAGAGACAGATATGTGATGAAATCTACCAAATAAGAAAGCCAACCCTTGCCAAAATGAAGGTCCATTCACGTTTTGAAGCAGTAGTGGAAGCTGATGCTGAACTCTATTAAAAATGCTCATGATTCAAGAGGCTAAAGATTACATTGCACTCAACCTGGCGACCAGAATTCCAGATTTTTTTCTTTTTTATAATCTTCTCAGGATGGGGGTGGCGTGGTGGAAAGCCAGCAACCCAGTTTTGAGACAACACCTAGAATACTACATCCAGTTTTGGTCACCACACTATACAAAAGATGTTGAGACTCTCAAATATGAGCCAGCAGTGTGCAGCGGCAGCCAAAAAAGCCAATCCAATCCTAAATTGCATTAACAGAGGGATACAATCAAGTGAGGTACTAATACCACTCTATAAAGCCTTAGTAAGACCACACCTAGAGTACTGCATCCCGTTTTGGTGACCACACTATACAAAAGATGTTGAGACTCTAGAAAAAGTGCAGAGGAGAGCAACCAGGATGATTAGGGGACTGGAGACTAAAACATATGAAGAGCGGTTGCAGGAACTGGGCATGGCTAGTCTAGTGAAGAGAAGGACCAGGGGAAACCTGATAGCAGTGTTCCAATATTTGCGGGGCTGCCACAGAGAGAAGGGGGTCAAGCTATTTTCCAAAGCACCTGAAGGCCAGACAAGAAATAATGGATGGAAGGTGATCAAGGAAAAATTCAACCTAGAAATGAGAAATTTTCTGACAGTGAGAAAAATCAACCAGTGGAACAGCTTGCCTTCGGAAGTTATGGGAACTTCATCACTGGAGGCTTTCAAGATTGGACTGCCATTTGTCAGAAATGGTATAGGGTCTCCTGCTTGGGCAGGGGGTTGGACTAGATGACCTATAAGGTCTCTTCCAACTCTGTTAACCTGTTAAAGACCCGAGTGCCATGTGACAGGGTGAGCTCCTGTCTTTGCCTCAGATTCTGCAAACCTTGCAGTTTAAAAGCATAAAATATAAATAGGTACCACTTTGGTGGGAAGTTAACAGTACTCCATGACATCATGCTGTCCACATATGAGTATAGAAATGTCTTTGGACAGCACTGGCTCAATGGCCTTGAAATGGAGATGAGCAACCCCCCCCCCATAGTCAGCAATGATTAGTGGAATAAAATCTGCAGGGACTCTTTATCATTTTTCTCAGGATCACCAAAATCTTTTTTTAAAAAAAACTATTTAGGGGGGAAAATCTCAAGTAAGTGAGCTCTTCCATCATAATTTTAGCTAGCTGGATTTAAAATGACCAAAGAAAGAAATCACAGGGATAAAGCATACTTGGGGAAAATATATATATAATTTCAATCAAAGACTGAGAACATGACATCAGGCTCTCAGCAGCTGCATTTCTGATACACTCAGGGACAGCCAAGATAGATCTGACAAACTTTGATTGAATCATTTCTAAACTTGCTGGCTTGTATGCCATCAAGAAGCTGAGATAAAACTTTTCCTTCAAAAACTTTACAGACTTTGAAATGTTCTGCCAAAGTGAATAAATTCACCTCAGAAGGTCTAATAAAAAGACCAACAAAGATGATTAGGGGGCTGGAAGCTAAAACATATGAAGAACAGTTGCAGGAATTGTCTAGTCTACTGAAAAGAAAAACTGGGATGACATGATAGCAGTGTTCCAATATTTGAGGGGCTGCCACAAAGAAGAAGGGATCAACCTATTTTCCAAAGTGCCAGAAGGCAAGACAAGTAACAATGGATGGAAACTAATCAAGAAGAGATGCAACCTAGAACTAAGGAGAAATTTCCTAACAGTGAGAACAATTAACCAGTGGAATGGTTTGCCTTCAGAGGTTGTGGGTACTTCATCACTGAAGGCTTTTAAGAAGAGACTGGATGATCACTTGTCTTGAATGTTATAGGGTTTCTGCTTGAGCAGAGGGTTGGACTAGAAGACCTCCAAGGTCCCTTCCAACTCTGTTATTTTTAATATATAAACCAAATGTAGCAAGGGTTGCTATTAATATTAATTAATATTAACATAAATAATCTACACTTTAAAAAGAATGAGGAAGTTTTTTCCTCATTTACAAAAGAAAGGATATGTAATCAATATACTATGCATTGCTTCAATATCAGAGGTGAGAGCACTGCAAACAATGTCTTCAAAAGAAAAAAAACAAGAAAGTCCAGTTGCCTCTTGAAAAAGCACCTTTGGGACAACCATGACCTGGATGACTGAGAATTTCTACAGACGTTTAGCTTTACAATTTGGGATGAACACCCTTGGAATGATGTGGGAGTAGGAATGGATTTCCAGAGGAAAAAATTGCAGACTACAGGAACCAGGAGCACTACTCAGGTGACCCTAAGGACATAGATAAACCTCCAAGTGCTTCAACAACCCTCTGAAAGGATGCAAATGACCAGCTGTCTGCAAGGAATAAAAATCCTTCCATTCCCCACCATTTAGTCAGAGATGAAGAAGCTTCTTGGATGAGAAGCGAAACGTCTTCAAAAGAAAAAAACAAGAAAGTCCAGTTGCCTCCTGAAAAAGCACCTTTGGGACAACAGGACTTATGCCCAAAAAGGCCCATCCACAAGTAACCACAAATGTCAATTGATAATATATGGCATAAGTTGTCACCTGATCTAGAGAGGATGTAGGATGTTTCTAGAAATAGAAAGACTAAATATCCCCATCTCAAGTACTTGTACTGTATTATATACCAACAACACTTCATAAAACAATTGGTACCAGTTGCAATTTTTTAATATAGTATGATACAGAAATGTAAGTTTTCAGTGGTTGGGCTGTTCAGAAAGCTGGTGAAACAGCCAAAGCAGGTGGTAGAGCTTCCTAAACATGGAGATCATTTGGACCATTATTGATCCTCAAACTCTAGGAGCATCCCTAAATTATTTATTAGTTCCTTCTGATGGAGCATAAACCTTAGAACGGGCAATTTCCCCATCTAACTCCTTTTTGCTCCCATGTTCTGCCTCTCCTGATTCAGAAGTTACACAAAAGCAGTTAGGTGTTATAAAAATCAACATCTACTGTTTATTCCTATAAATTAGGTACATAAGATGTCTTATTGCAATCAATAACCTAATTATATATGTGATAAAGTACAGTCATCCAATCCTAATTTCTGAAATTGTATGGATCATTGATCCCGGTAAAGAATATATGAATGCAATTTCTGAAACTCTGCTGCCAATAAGAGTAGAAGAATACCTTCAAACCTATTTCATGGAATAATTCAGAGGGATATTATAGTCAATCACAATAAAATCCATTGAGATACTCAGTAGAAATATCAAAGTTACATTCTCTTTGTCTGTTTTAGGACATCCAAAATGATGTTTATCTCCAAATCAAGCCTGAATTCAATCAGAAGTGGATTGAGATATAAACAGTTTCTTCCAAGAATATCTGAAGATCCAGTGGCCACTTTCCCTTACAATGTTTTTTCTACTTCGAAATACAGCCGTATGGGATATAATACATTCAGGCTCACGAGGTACCGTATTTTTCGGACTATAAGACGCACTTCCCCCCAAAAAAGTGGGTGGAAATATCTGTGCATCTTATAGAGCGAATGTTGCCAAAGCGGAGGCGGCGATAGGAGTTCCACAGCCTGGAACAACTTGGAACAGCTGATTGTCGGTATTCCGGGAGGCTGATCCAATTGCCAATCAGCTGCTCGTGCTAAATCAGGCTGTGCTGAAGCTGACCAGGCTGTTTGCTGTTTGCTGCAAGGAGGCAAATTGCTGGGAGGCAGTTGCAGATTTCTTTTTCTTGTTTTCCTTCTCAAAAGCTAGGTGTGTCTTATAGTCCAAAAATATGGTAAATTATAGGCTTATGAGCTCAACAGCTAAATATGAACCTACAATACCTTTCCGTGGCCTCAATATAAACATCAAACCATTTATTCTCACAAATTCTTGATAATACAAGAATTCATTCTAATGGTTTTCCAACTGGGCTTTAGTTAAATGTTTGTGATGGATATTTCTCTTCTCATTTGTTTATTTTTTCTCCTCCATAATTGTCTTCCATGTTAACTTTTTAAGACAATAAGGAATTAAAGAAAAACATAATGAAGACATTATAGATCCCTGAGATAATAAGATGAGCCCAGGAACGTGGCTGAAAAAATCATATATTTTATTATGATAAACCTGATTCAGATAAACAGAGGCATTAGTGAGAATTACTGCACTTCAGTGTACCAGCATGGAAGCACAGATATATAATACCAGTTATGTAAAGACATTATTTCGTAAGAACATTGCAAAATTACAGTCTTTTTTAATTAGAGCCAAACTGTGCGAAAGGAAATGTAAAATAGTTCTTGAATATAAGAGCAGATTAGAATGCAGCTACTCTTAGTTTATTACTGTCTTAAGAGAAACATCTAGATAGGCTCTAATCCATTTTCACACAACAAAAATTAAAATTCATTGGAGAAAAATTGAAGGACAAGCATTCAACAATTCTTCCGTGCCTTTAGCTCAGGGGTGAAATTCAGCAGGTTCTGACAGGTTCTGGAGAACCGGTAGCGGAAATTTTGAGTAGTTCGGAGAACTGGCAAATACCACCTCTGGCTGTGCCCCAGAGTGGGGTGGGAATGGAGATTTTGCAATATCCTTCCCCCAGGAGTGGGGAGGGAATGGAGATTTTGCAGTATCCTTCTCCTGGAGTGGGGAGGGAATGGAGATTTTGCAGTATCCTTCCCCTGGAGTGGGGAGGGAATGGGGATTTTGCAGTATCCTTCCCCTGGAGTGGGGAAGGAATGGAGATTTTGCAGTATCCTTCCACTGCCACGACCACCAAGCCACGCCCACAGAACCGGTAGGGAAAAATTTTGAATTTCACCCCTGCTTTAGCTTGTGAGTTAGCTAAATGTTTGTAGGAACTGGAAAGGAGAAAAATATAGATGATAGTTTGCTGAACATAGAATCATAGAGCTCAAAAGGATCTCAGAGTCTTCTAGTCTGGAGTTGTGGACCCTGAGTTGTGGGGGGTGTTGTTAGGAATAAATAAAGGTTTCTGGAGTAAATATACAATGCCTTATAAGCATTTAAAAAAGTATACATATTAATTTAAAATTAATTAATTAAAATTAAAATGACTAGACACTGCAACAATGTTTGTTCATCTAACTTCTCCATTATTGCAGGAATTGTTCTGCTTGTCCTTGAATTTTCACTCCTCCTTGGTAACCTGATATTTTCTCCTAGATCAAAAGTGCCCCCTTTTGGCCTTTTTACCAGTATTTGCAGTACTCCAAACATTTACAGTTGCTTTAAAGCTAAAAGGTGGTTTGAAAGCAATTTTTCACTTTTGTTCAAGGGTTTTCTATCTGGTTCTATTTTATTTCAAGTAGATCTACTTTAAACGCTAAAAGTTTTTTCCCCAAATCACTTAGAAACTGTTAGCATCCCCACTAAACTACATGAAGCCAAAGTAATAATGCAACCATTTTATGGTGTGCAATTGGGTCAATGTATTTGCCCAGTGGAATAGGTTCACTATAGATTTTAAGAGCAACCTTCTGGGTTCCTACATGAGTCTTCAAATTTGCCATAAGATTGGAACTGGGTTTGAAAAAGTGGATATCTTGATTGTTATTTTCCTGGTCATCTGAAACTGATGACTACTGGAATAGTTTCCTAATAACTGAGCTTTCACTCAGAGTAGAAGTCAAGAATCAGGGATGGTAATAGCAATAGCACTTATATACCGCTTCACAGTGCTTTACAGCCCTCTCTAAGTGGTTTACAAAGTCAGCATATTGCCCCCAATCATCTGGGTCTTCATTTTGCATACCTCGGAAGGATGGAAGGAGTCAACCTTGAGCCAGTGAGAATCTAACTGCCAAATGAAATCTCTGGGCTAAATCCAAGCTGGCAAGAGCATATACTGGTAACAGAGAATTCTTGATACAGAGTGGCAACATATGATCACTCTTGGCCAAGCTGGCTTAAACTACAATGGTTGTAGCATAGCTCAAGACCAGCCAATTACTGGCAATTTTTGATGGGTAAACTATATCCATCATAGAGTTCTTCTCTAGCTAGACTAGAGGCTCTTTTTTTGGCAGATAATGGGAGTACTTCCTTGTATCTGAAACATCCCTGCAGCTTTCAGGCAATTGAGGACATGAATCATGTTTTATTATACTGCAAATTTAAAAGGATCTACAGTATGAATACCACAATCTTTCTTTTCTTAGAGGCTATAACAACTAGAGGAGAGGAAGTATTCATTCATTCATTCATTCATTTGTTCGTTCGTTCGTTCATTCGTTCGTTCATTTGTTTGTTTGTTTGTTTGTTTGTTTGTTTTTGTTCATTCATTCATTCATTCATTCATTCATTTATCCATCATTTACTCATTCATTCATCTTTGAACATTAAAAACAAACAATCAAACAAAAATCCCAGAAACATCACACAACCATAAAGAAAGGATTGATTTTGATGATTTTCTATATATGGCTATATTGTACTCTAGCACATTATTTAATACTAAGCTAAAAAGACTTAAAACTTCAGAATCAAACCGTAGAGTTGTTTAAAGTAAGACTAACCCAAATAAAATGGCATGTGGCTGAAAAAACAAAAACAAAAAACATCACTCAAATTCTAAACTTAATGCTGCTAGAGGCAGTTAAGAAAATTACAGTAAGGTCCTTTGTATCCCATCACAAGATATTTCTGTTTCGGTGAACAAATGTCACCAAGTAGAGGATGTCAGTTTCCACCTAGTTTTAATAGATGTATGGCAGAATTGGGTTCTGACTTGTCTGAAAAGAGGATTTGCATGTAAAGGTGGTTTATATGCCCAGGATATTTTGCTACTTGAAGATAAATGAAATGAGTTCTGGATTCTCAGTAGAAGCTCCAGTAAAATCAAACACGAGCAGTAGTTTCTGCAGCCTATGCCACAAGGACACAATTGAGTAGCTAAGGGTATTATTTGTATTGGATGGCAGAGCATTAAACGGAGCTAATATTAAAGCCCTGTTCAGCTTGGAAACTGTAATAAAAGTTAAATATCCCACAGATCTGAACAACAAAGATCAGCTATTTAAAAAAGTGTTTCCGGGTAATTGAGTTAAATAGCTGAGTTGAGTTGGTCAAGTTGGCTTTCTACTGTATATCCAGCAATGCTGGGTCATTATCTATTTAAGCTGCTTGTGCCCTAAAAATTGGACAGCTTTTTCAGAGAACCTATAGACTCCATGGAATTACAGCTTTTTTAATAGATACAGTATCTCCATCTCCATTGAAATTGCCCATTAAGGCCAAAGGGGACAAGCTGATGGAAAATTGTTTGGCTTATGTTTTTTGTTTTTTTTTTAAAATATCCAGATATACATTTTACTTCTCCTTTTGGAATACTTGGTCAATGTCACTCATTCAAAAGCTAACAGTTGTGGTACAGCTATGAAAATTTGATCTCAGCATGTATCTGATACAGGGGAACAAATTTATAGCAATCCCCCAAAACTGTTAACTGTCCCTTTTTGTTCCCTCTGTAATTTAATTTTTTTAAGTGTTCATTTTTGATGACATATATATCTAAATGATCAATAGTAAGAAATATTTGACCATAAACCGCACTGATAGCATGGAATAATTTTGGAAGCAGCTTCTTGAACAACTTGTCTAGGCTCCCTCTCAAATAAAGGGCAAGAACACTAAAAATAAAGACAAGAACGAAAGTATGGATTTCTAGAGGATTTGTCCATTTCACTTTATTAAAAATTTTGCATAAAAGGGAAATGTGGCCATCGCATTTTTCCAAAATACCTATTTGTAAGATAATTTTATTACAAAGACCGTGTTAGGGAAAACTATATAAATATAAAGAAGGTTACATGCAACTGAAGTACAAAGTAGAAAAGCATTTTATTTTAATTTGCAAAAACATACTCCAAGAAAAGGTTCAAATTTCAAGGTTAGTTAATAAAGCACACTATTCCTTCAAGATTTCAGGAACAAATGGAAAATAGTTCATCTTTTAACTTTTGTATCTGTATCCAAAGCAATGTCATTTTTAAAAGAGTGACAGCAATTATGCTGTAGTTGTCTCTCTTAATTTCTCTGTGTATAAACTGATAAATAATGATTAAAAATAAAAATCAAACATTTAGAAGGATTGCTACTGTTGGAGTACTATTGGTATAGCTTTGGAAAAGAAAATCCTTGGGTGCCAATCATACTATTTTCCTTTTGGAAAAGCAATATTTTGCAACAGTTCTATGCAGTATCCTACTTCAGAATGCCCCATATACATAATAGATAATGGGATTCAGGCAAAAATATTTCAGTTCTCAAGAGTCTCTAAATAAAGATCCCAATCTGTATAGAACACTATGAATAAACTTGAGAAAATGACTTCCGGTTGACATCACGGCGCTATTGGATGTGAAGAGCGGGCTCCGTGAACTCGAGCCAAATCCCTTCATTGGAGGGCCCCATAAGGAGATAAAGTTACTCTGTAGGGGTGACAAAGAGTGGAGGGGTGCCCTGCAGGTCGCAGAGAGTGGCGGCTCTCCTGCTTGATCCAGAGCTAATTCCCTCTCATCCGACGAGGAGGAGGAGAGGCAGCCATTATGGCTGCCGTGAAGCTGGGGCATCCAAAGAAACAAAGAATGTGCTGGAGCAGTGTGTGAACCGTGAGTGGAACTGGGTGAGGTGACTTTTTTATTATCTAAAACCAACCCTAAAGAAAATAAACTCTGGAAAAGGGACTCTTTGAAGGGTTTGTTTAAGCAGTGAACAATTACAGAGAGAAAAATTACAGACCTGAAGGAAAAGAAAAGGATATTAAGAAGAGAGCGCAAAATCTTTAAAAACATAGAAAGATTGGATCACTAACTTTTATTGGCAATAAGTCATTTTAAAATGCTGGAACTACTTGTTAGAATTTTGATTATTTGTTTGAATAAACACAACGGAACTTGTTAGAATTTATGCAATGTTGAAGTTAAGTGGAAAGTGCCATCTACTGGTGGATGGAATACATTATACTCCTTTAACCCTGGGTAAATACTGATAAGACAGAAGAGAAAGTGGAAACAACACCTGTAGGACTGCTGTGCTATCTATTGTTTTATACTTAACTACTCCATGACTACTGGAGCTCAAATGGTGAAAATATGGAAGACATCTAAGTAAAGTGACTTTCAAATATCAGGAGTTCGGATTGAATTTATAGAGGGGACTTAAGAAAACATTTGGAAATTTTCTTGGATTACCTAAAAAGAGCTAAATTGAGCTAAATTGACTAATTGTGGGATATAAAGAACTATATTACTGTATTCCCAGAGGAGCAACAACAGGACTGAGTAAATGGTTTCCAGATCGACTGTCTGAGGGCAAAGATAATTGAGACTTTGGGGCAGTGATAGACCATTGACAGACTACTGAGCAATATTTGGACTTATTAAAAAAAGAAGGCAAGATGTTTCAGCAGGGGGAAATAAGCGGGTTGCAAAAAGAATTGGTGGCGATGTTCCAAAGCATTTATGATTCTATGACAAGGAATCACAGGGATATAATGGATTTAATGAATAATATAAATGGGAAGCTAGAAAGTGCTTCACAAGGGATAATGAATAATGATCAAAAAGCCCAGGAAATAGAGGAGATAATAGAGAGACCAGGGGAAAAGATAGAATGGACAAATCAACAAACAAAACAAGAAGATAAGAAGGAGAAAGTAATAAAAATTAATGAAGCAATTCAGGGAAAGTACATGCTAAAAGACCAAAAAATGATTTTGGATAAACAGAAATATATTTTTGAAAAGAAAATGGAGAGTTGTGCAGATCCTCTGGAGGCTTGGCAGCAAAAGATAGTAGAGATGGAAAAAGAGAGTTGGGCAGATCCTCTGGAGGCTTGGCAGTGAAAGATAGTAGAGATGGAAGAAATACTTAAGTTAAACAGGAAAGATGTAGATAGAGAAAAAGAACCCAAGGGAGGAATTTGGGAGGCAAGTCAAAAAACAAATAAGAATTGAAATATTAAAATGGACAAGAGATTATGGATAGAGGAAATGTTTTGTAACACAAGATTGGCATTATTAGGAGCTAGAATAGAGGCAGACACAAGAAATAGGGGGAATAATATTATGCATATTTTTATATAATATATTAAAAGTAATAGCTAGATATAAAGTAGGTGTTGAAAGATGGTAACACTATGTATGTCTTAATGATATTGCTATTGTTATTAGAATAAGGGATTAAAATGTTGAACAATGAAATAATGAAGGCCTATATTTTAACAAATATGTATAATAACATTACAATTATATAAGTATGACTTAAATAACAAATAATATTATCACTACTACGTGTATTTACAGAAATGATACCCAGATGCCTCACTGTTCATGTATTGATATTGATGTATATTTAAAAAATAAAAAAATATAAAAAGGAATAAACTTGAGAAAAAATTGAGTTTTAGTTGCAGTTGTGATATGGTACTCACTGGTACTGTCCTTAAACATTAGCAGTATAACACAATTGGAAGGGACCTTGGAGGTTTTCTAGTCCAACCCCCTGCTCAGGAAGGAAACCCTATACCATTTCAGACAAATGGTTGTCCAATCTCTTCTTAAAGCAGTAGTGTTTACATTGTGGGGTCAAAAACTCTGCAGGTTGTGATTTAAAAAAAAATCAAGATGGCCGTTGCCATGGCGCAATCAAAGCTCTATCTGAGTATCGCTTTGCTGTTTTTTGGGATTTTATGCATTAAAAAAAAGAGCCAGTTTGTTCTAGTGGTTAAGGCACCAGGCTACAAAGCAGGAGACTATAAATTCAAGTCCTGCCTTAGCCATGACAGCTGACTCAGTGACCTTGGGCCAATCACTATCCGCCCAACTCACCCCACATAAATGGGGAAACAGGACGAGGAAGATTTATTGGATATGTTTATCACTTTGGATTGTTTGTAAAAATAATAAAGGTGGGGTATAAATGAATAAATAAATAATTAAATAACAAGATGGAGGTGTTTTTTTAAAATATTTTTTTTATTTTTTAATATAATACACACATATTTTGTGAACAGTGTATTGACTGGGTCAAATCTTTTTTAAACAATGCTAACAGTAATAATACAAATAAGTATGCATAATCCTAATCTTCCAACTTCAACAGTACCATTCTCTCTTTCTAATTCTTTATCATTTTTCCATTAATTCATTTAAACATAAATAACATTTTTTTGCACCATGTATTTGTTATCCCCTACTAAGTTACTAATATTTAATATTTTCAAAATTACTCATTATTTCACCATAATTTCAATATCCCAAATGTCTAAGACTACTGATAAAGCCAAATATTAACAAAATTTAATCAATCCTGGGAATATATCTCAAAATCCCCACAATTTCTAATCCTTGAAAATTTAAATTAACAATATACTTTACAATTAGATTACCTAATCCTAAACTTCCACCTACTAAACTTAGTTTATTTTTAATTACAATGAATTCTATTATCTGTTAATATGTATGCTACTTTCCCTATTTGTATTTTTTATTTTTTATTTTTATTAATATATTTTATCATTATCCATCATCTCTTAACTTTTTTGGAGTTCCATCATTTATTGACTTTTTGATCACCCTTTTATTTCTCTCTCTTGGAGTCTTATATCTCTTTTTGATATTTTTATACATACTGAACATCCCCTTCGGGTTGCCCTTTGTTTCTTTCTGCAGTATTATTTGAACACCCATCAGTAAGATTTTCTTTTTTTAAAGAGATTTTTCTTTTTTTTTTCTCTGTTCTATTATAAGCTTTTAAGGAATTACCTGATTGATTCCTACTTATTAATCCTTTCTCTTCATTATCTTTATCTTCTTGCATCTCATTTTGATTTTTCCCTTCCACTGCTTGTTCTAATTTCTCATCTAATTCCTGAATATCATGTTCATCTTTCCCCACAAATTGTTGAGTGGCTTCTACACTCATTTCTTTATCTTTAGACAATCCCCTTGTCCCCTTATTGTTCTTTATAGTTTCATGCATGCTTTTAAGCACCAAAATTATTTCATTTGCCTCTATTATCCCCTGTAAATCCATTTTGTAAAAATTTAATAAAAATTACTCAGTATACCTCTTTGGTTCCAATGTCTCAATATTTAAAAACTCCAGCTTAATAAAATTTAATCAATCCCATAATTATGTCTCCAAATCCCATAAGTTTATAATCTTTTTAAAAAATTACTAGTTTACAGCCTTATGCTTTTCCAATTACTGTACATATCTTCCCAATTGACTAAATTTTAAAGTGTTATTTAACTTTTCTTCTTTTCTCTTTTCTTCTATCTCTTTTCTTCTTTTGCCTCATAGAATGGTCTGTCAAATAGCCTTAATAATCCAAATCCAAATTAATCCACTAGGTTCCTCCAATCTTTCAAATCCATAATCCAATAGCCAGCTTCAATAAAATTTAGTTATTTGCAATTTAATTAATCTTAATGATCTTCAAGAGGAAAAAGAAACTCATTAAGTATTTTCAAAATATCCAAACCTTCTTCTAGAATAGAGTTAAGGTCAGACCACCTTCCAGCTGTTATTTAATTTCTTCTATTTTCTTCTATTTTGTGTATTAGACTTTATGTGTATTGAACCTCACTTTCACTAAGAATACTGATGCTATAGTGCTGTAGTTCTCCTCTTCTTCCAGTAGATGGCTCTCCTGCTCCCAAATCCACCCTACAAGGTGGCTTTGACCCCATAGGGTACCCCGACAGCGGTTACCGGCTGGATTTCACAAGGCTCAGTGGAGCCCACTAATTTCCAAGCTGTTCTCACCGCGATGTCAACTGGAAGTCAACAAGATGGAGTTTTGATAGTCCATATCCTGTCTTTTTAAATGGCATTATGTGTGAGGCTTATGGATACAACTTAAAGTGGGAAAACTGAGCTTCCAGGCTGGAGAAGTGTTCTGAACAAACTAAATAAAAAAACAACACCTAAATAAAAAAATAAATAATAAAGCAAGACCGGTTTTGGTCACCATGATACAAAAAAATGCTGAGACTCTCCAAAGAGCGCAAAGAAGAGCGACAAAGATGATTAGGGAGCTGAAGGCTAAAACATATGATGAACTGTTGCAGGAACTAGTCTAATGATGAGAAGGACTAGGAGTGACATGATAGCATTCTTCCAATATTTGAGGGACTGTCATTGAGAAGAGGGGTAAATCTATTCTCCAAAGCACTAGGCAAGACAAGAAATAACAAGTGGAAGATCATTAGAGAGATCCAACATAATATTAAGGAGAAATCTCCTGTCAATTAGATCAATTAACCAATGAAATTAATGGGATTAATTGCCTTCAGAAGTTGTGGGTGCTCCATCACTGGACATTTTAAAGAAGAGATTGGACAGTCATTTGTCCAGAATGGTATATGGTGGTCTTCTTATATAGGGGATTGCACTGGAAGACTTTCAAAGTCCCTTCCAACTCTGATATTCTGTATTCTATAGCCTAAGGCAGTGATGGCGAACCTTTTAGACACCGAGTGCCCAAACTCTGCCCACGTGCATGCCCAAACTGAAAGGTGCATGTGCATGCGTGAATGCGCGGACGTGCATGTGGACATGCATGGGCATGCGCATGCACTGACATGCGCTGACATGCGCGCATGTGCAGCAGAGACCCGAAGACCAGCTGGCCGGTAGGAAGCGGGGCATCCCAACACTGGCAGCATGGCAAGAGGTAAGATCTTTTTCTTTTGTGAGCTTCTGTTTTGTCATTTGCAGGGAAACAAGCTCACGAAAGAAATGCCATGGAGATCTGACCTGGGGCGATGGCGCGTGTGCCAGCAGAGAGGGCTCTGTGTGCCACCTCTGGCATGCATGCCATAAGTTCGCCATCACGGGCCTAAGGCCTCAAAATTACATCATGTTCAGAAAGGTCCAGCATTGTGGGCAGACTAAATATTGATGGTCTGGTCCAAAATGTTTATGTACTACATAAAAACAAATATGCAAATAAGCCAAGGTTTAAAAGTTTCATTGATCAGGAATGAGTTTGACCAAACAGTGTCAGTCCAGAAATATTTTAAGTTAAGCATCGTAGAAGGGGCATTTTAACATTGCAATGTAGTTCCTTCCAGGCATAGATGTTATCACAACACTTTTGTTTGAAAATATTGTTGGTGTAATAACAATCACATAGGGACAGGTATCACTCGGATTCCTTCTGCTTAACTATCAAAGATTAGAAATATTACTCACAGCACTAACTTCCACTTTATTTAATCCGTTGCCCTGAAATAGTAATAGTTGGATATCATATTTGGAGGCCCTTCCTGATAGATTGACTTTTATTTTATAAATCCACTTGTCTGAGATAGTCATATTCTTAGGAATGAGTTTTAAAACAAGCCCCTTCCCCTGCAGCAAAAAGACAAGCAAACTAATCTTAAAGGCAAATCAATAATAGGGACTGACACATTGGTAGCTAGCTAATATCTGCCCCTCTCTTTCTACTGATTTAGAGAATTCACCACAAGAGCTCTGTTCACCTTCTATGTGTCTTTAGTTATAATTGCTCTTAATGTAAATCAATGCCAGCGTACTCAGCAGTGGTCAGAATTCAAGGAATTGGGATGCTGTTCTCTATACTGAGTGTCATGTCTAGGCAGATAACCCAGTTACTCAAAATTGGGGGGGGGGAATCCATGGACTAGCAATGCTCACCTACTTTCTCATGCTAACAAGACTTCTCCTGCTTTGGAATGAAAACAATGCTAGAAGCCAATAGATTGAAAGACCCTTTTGCTATCTATAGGATGGTAGGCTATTCCAGCCATTACATTGATTTGAACAATTGCCACAGCTAGGAGTACAAGAGCTATGAGCTTTTGCTCAGCTCATATTTAACAACACATTGCACATATTTTAAAAGCAGGGATTGGGAGTTTGGAGAGCCTGGCACTTTTATTTGTAGAATGAATCACTTGATGGACTTGTTAGAAATTTTGTGCATTCATAGATTTAAACTCAGAGCTGAAATTAACAAACTCCAGAAGGGAACCACTGTGAGTTAGACTAAGAATCCAGATTCTTATCAGGATTGGACCAGAATCAGGAGATCCAGATTCTGGCCCATTTTTATCACAGCATCTCATTGGATGTCTAGTTCATCATCTCAGCTATCAGAATGGTATATCCAGCCTTCCTTCCTTTAAACTAGGGGTGTCAAACTCAAGGCCCGGGGGCCGGATCTTGCCCGCGGTTGCTTAGATCTGGCCCGGGGGGCTGCCCTGGAAACAGCAAAGGACCGTGTCAGGCCGAAGCCATTTTCTTTGGATCTTTGGCCTGCCACACTTTGTATTAGTTTAAAATGTATTCTTTGCTGTGGGAATTTGGGAGGGGCAGTTGCATGAGGGATGTCTGCATGTAGCCACAACAAATTCCTTCTAGATTGTCAAGGTCATCCTTTGTCCTGCACCTGCACAGAAGAAGGTGGAGTTCCAACCAAGCTACCAGAGGATGAAGCAATGAAGATTGGTTCATGTGATGAACTTGGGGGTGTGGGGACAAAGGATTGAACGTTCAACTGGGTGGAGAAACCCCAATGTCAGATTCGGGATTTCTCCCAGCCGTGCTGACATTGCTCTTTTAGTAAATTGGAATTTAGAGGAATGCTACCAGAGGATGAAGATTGGTTCATGTGATGAACTTGGGGGTGTGGGGACAAAGGATTGAACTTTCAACTGGGTGGAGAAACCCCGAAGGCTTCAGATTCGGGATTTCTCCCAGCCGTGCTGACATGGCTCTATGGCTCTGTTGGAACTTTGAGGAATGCTTTGCCTCGGACCCTGATTTAATTCCAGATGCTATTCGGCACCCTGACACAATCCCGAATCTCTCATAAAACTCTCCCAGCTGCCCCAACCTTGGGGCGCTGTTCGTGGTCCTGAGCCCCAGCACCGTCCCGGCAACGGGCGGTGCGAAGACTCAGGGAAGATGGAGGAGAAAGATCAAGCCACCGGGGAGCAGGCGGGAGAC
>QLTV01003492.1:743116-753541 GCA_003457575.1 Thermophis baileyi
TAAAATAAAATAAAATAATAAAATAAAATAAAATAAAATAAAATAAAATAAAATAAAATAAATAAAATAAAATAATAAAATAAAATAAAATAAAATAAAATAAAATAAAATAAAATATAAAACAAAGCTGACACTTGATTTAACTCTAAATTTAGGCAAACATCCAAATGAACTTCCCATGCACCAGAATGGTAAAATACAGACAAAAGCTACTGTTTCTTCAGTACCTGACAAATTCTATTTTATGAACCAAATGCAATTAAATTTAATTAGATTGGATATAATTAGTGATGCCATCCTTCACAAGCTCCAGACAAACTCAGTTCCAGCAAGAGGACTAGGATGAATGGGGCACCTTGCATTCAGTGAAGCTTCTGGCCATACCCCTGGCCTGGTGTGACTGTCAGCCTTCAGGCTGATCTCCTTACACTGAATTTTAGCTATTCATTATTTATCCAAAACTATCAAATATTAACATGATATTTAGAAAAGTTTAGAGGGAAATATCATCACAATTGTCCACAGAGTTATTTTCTAGCTCCACATCATTTACATGGTGGCAATGGGCAGCCATTAGTTCAAATTTTCCAGTGTCACTCTCGGGTATTATGGCTTTCCATCACTCAACTCAGTAGAGAAGATGCAGAAAAACAGATGTCAGTGTTAGGGGGCCATATCAAGGGATTGAAGGTCTGTAAAATACACATGGCGACATTATCCATGATGTAGAAATTCATCAAAAGCTCATAGTTTTGAATTTCATCTCATGTTTAGAGGGGGAAATCCTCTAAATATTAGCTTTTAATGTTTGTAAGCCAGCTAGAGTTGCCTCTAGATGACATGGGTGGCAAACAAACAAGCAAATAAATAAATAAAATATGGCTAGTCTAAAATGCCTTACAAGAAAGAAAAGAAAAATTGATGTATAACCATTTAGAATTAAAAAAACAAACAAACGAAGAGGAAGAACTAGTCTATTCTCATCAAAAGAAAGTTATGTAGGAATATAAGAAAATAAATAATAAAATGGAAATTAGCATAATAACAAACACAAAGCCCATGCCTTGAATAGCAAATTAAGTAATTGTTCCAGGTACAGTGGTTTGTATTCCAAATAGGACTAACAAACCAGCAGAATATAATTCCATTTCTAAATTCTGTATTTTCAAAATAAAAAACGTACAAATGCAATTTGTCATGTCAATTTCTATTCTATTGTGAATTCTTCCAAACTTTTATTTGAGATTTGTGCTAAATGGGCATCAGTGTAAAGCATTGGTTTCAATGATATTGTTTTTGTTTGCAAATATTTCAAATACTGTAATGTATGTGAAATAAACAAGAAACTGCTTTTCCTATAAATGTAAGTGAAAGTTTTTGAATGTTTCTTTCTTTTTCTTTTTTCCTATTCAGCAAGGGGAGAAGTTGGCTGCTTTTGGAGACATGCAACACAACAAGGTTCTCAAGGGAATTTGCTCTCTTTGACCTTTTAGACATTTCTTTCAGACAGAAAAAACACTACATTAAGAAGCTAGGAAGAGCAACAGAGAACTGTTTTAAAATAAAAGAAAATATGATTCAATAAAAGAAAAGAACAGAACTAATTGGCTTGAAAAACTCAACTTTCATTTAAGATATTTAGCGATTAAAATATTTATGTAGTAATTTTCTCATCCATCTTTGCAGTAAAGATAAAAAATAATCACAAGAACTAGTAATAATAACAACTTATCATCATATGTATTATTGCCGCCCACTCCCATAGACTCTGGGCAGCAAAAACGAATGGAAGTAAAAACACAAACACAAAAACGTACAATACCAAAGGTGAACTGAAACAAAATAATCATGAATAGTGTTCAAATGTTCTTTGCTATAAAACATTCTGTAAAAAATACAGATTTTATTGTGAATAACCTTAATAAGGTACCATAAGAAATTCATGCAACTGCTTAGCAATGCCTTTCATAAATTGGAATAGTACAAATGTTGTTCTATAATACATTAGTATAATAATCAAAATCATAATACTGTTTTACAATACAGTAAACTCTGATTGTATGAAATTATGTATCCTGGGATTATATACATATACTGCCCTGGTAGTGCAGTGGTTAAAATGCAGTACTGCAGCCTAACTCTGTGCACAGCCTGGAGTTCAACCTCGACGGGCTCAAAATTGATTCAGCCTTTCATCCTTCCAAGGTTGGTAAAATGAGGATCCAGATTGTTGGGGGCAATATGCAAATAATGTTCACCTTGTAAACTGCCCAGAGGGTGCTGTAAAGCATTATGGAGCAGTATATAAGTCTAATGATGTATTGCTATACATCATCTGTTTTTTTAGCCTTTAGTAGCATCCAGAGTATGCTACTGAAATCTGGCAGCAAAGTAATGAAATTCACTAGCATTATTGTGTTCAGGGGATTTTCCTTTCCTCTTTCCTCTCTTTCCTCTTTCCTCTTTCCTCTTTCCTCTTTCCTTCTCTCCTCTCCTCTCCTCTCCTCTCCTCTCCTCTCCTCTCCTCTCCTCTGCTCTGCTCTGCTCTGCTCTGCTCTGCTCTGGTCTGCTCTCCTCTCCTCTCCTCTCCTCTCCTCTCCTCTCTCCTCCTCTCCTTTCCATAAATGGCTATCAGCAGATGGCCACACAAGATAAGAGTGAGGAGAATAGTTATTTCTTCTCTCATCATTAAAACAAACAAACATACAGCTTCCCTTACTTTAAATCAATTAATTTATTCTCCTCAAGAAAAACCTTTTAAAATCTGCAGCAATTTGGCATTCGTAAGATTGTATTCCTCCTAGCCAAGCCTCAAACTAAGGCTTATTTCTCAGAAACAGAGTGGGTCATAGTCGCATTTTTGAAAACGTAATAACCAATATTTTTAAGTGGAGGTTGGAAACTTTAGAAATGACTGTTTCCCCAGTTATTGCAAACTAAGATTACAATCAATATTCTGCAGGATATCTGTAGCCATGAGAGTTGCTATAATCTTCAGGTATTTGCCTGAATGTGTGAAGGCTTGAAAATAAAAAGGGGAGTGGAAGCAGTTTTACTCTGCACTTTCTCCAGCTTTCATATATTCAGCTGGGAGAGCTGAAGAGGAAATAGCATCCGTTCCCTTGAATACAAACTTGTTCTAAATGAGAATTGGGTCTCTCATAAAACAGAATCCTAAATTATGTGGAGAGATGTTCTCACATAGGAGTACTTCCTTTCAGACGTCTCAGGTGAGCAAATGGAAAGTACAAAATCGGCAGCATTTGTTCTCTAGTTCCTTTGAAGCCTTCACATATTCAAACATCTGAAACGAGTAAGAAGGATTCTGGGCAACCAGTTCTCGTCACTGCTGCACGGGGAACTGAAGTGTTAATCCCACTTTATCTCCAACCTCTGTATTGTACTACAGTCATCTAAAGACAATATTAGGATGGAACTGAGCACAAAGGGGTATTTTTTTCAGACGTGACATGAAGATATGAGAAATAAAATATATAAAAATATAGTTGTGCTGCTATATTGAACTTGAAGCTATATGGTGTGATTATTTTTCATCAGCTGGAAGAGAAATACAATTGGTGTGAGAGACAGGTCTCCTAAAACCCTGGATTCGTAAGCATTATCAACATGAGTGTGTAGTTGTTGGGAAAGCTACATAGCAAAGTACATCTTTTCTCTATTAATTTATAGGGTACCTCTTCTTTCTTCCCCTGGGTATTCCCTCGCTATTATTGTAAATACCTTAATCACATGGTGATGATGATGATGATGATGATGATGATGATGATGATAGGAACACAGTGGGGCTCACATGATTAGGCACTGGGATGGAGGTTAGCAAGCTCCCGTTCGAGACCCAAGTGCTGCGTTGAGGAGGGTTGAGCTCCTGTTCTTAGCACCAGCTCCTACCGGGGACATGAAAGGAGACTCCAACTGGATGTCCCCCAGGCAATGGTGATGTCAGTGGCTAATCCTTTCAATCCAGAAGTACCTCAGTGCTTCTGACAAGAGTGCCATGCCATGATAATGATGAAGATGATGATGATGACTATGGTAGCACAGCTATTACATGGGGGAGGAGGGATGTCAGATGAATGAAAGAAATAGTGGGAGTGAAAGCAATTATGTAGGATGATGGTGGTGATGGGATATAAATGCTACATGTTGACTGCTTGACATTTTTATGTTCTTAGAAATGATATGTGACAGCCAGAAAGAATGAGACCCCTTTCTGTATAAAAATAGGAAATGCCAGATGAGATCTTTATTCCAAATCTCTCCTAAATTTCACATTTTTTTTAGAAGGGAGAGTTAGAATCAGGGGTGAAATCCAGCAGGTTCTGACAGGTTCTGGAGAACCGGTAGCGGAAATTTTGAGTAGTTTGGAGAACCGGCAAATACCACCTCTGGCTGGCTCCAGAGTGGGGTGGAATGGAGATTTTGCAATATCCTTCCCCCAGGAGTGGGGTGGGAATGGAGCTTTTGCAGTATCCTTCCCCCAGGAGTGGGGAGGGAATGGGGATTTTGCAATATCCTTCCCCGGGAATGGGGTGGGATTGGAAATTTTGCAGTATCCTTCCCCTGCCACGCCCACCAAGCCACGCCCACCAAGCCACGCCCACCAAGCCACACCATGCCCACCAAGCCACGCCCACATAACCGGTAGTAAAAAAAAATTGGATTTCACCACTGGTTAGAATGGTTGTACCTTGTGAATATGGAGTTTGTGATATTTGACTCTCATTTCTTACAGTTCAATTATTATAATGCAAGCACGATTAACCTCATGCTGCATCTGTTTAGTTTTTCTACAGACCCCTCATATCCTGGACATAAGCTGTTTCAACTCCTCCTCTTGGGACAGCGCTATAGGGGATTGCATGCCAAAACAGCTAGACACAAAGACAGTTTCTTCTCATGCCATCACTCTGCTGAACACTAATCCCCATAATAATGTCTTATGTCTGAGTATAGTTACCCATGTAGCATGGTTGTATTACTAGTATCCTTCTCATCTGTTCCACTACCTTCTCTTATTGTTATTGTTATTATTATGATTATCATTACTTTGTTATTATGATCATTATCACTTCGTTGTTTTGCATGTAGACCGAGACCTTCTGCACTGGAGACAAATTCCTTGTGTGTCTAATCACGCTTGGCCCATAAAGTATTCTCTTCTCTTCTGAAAGTATTCTACAGTTCAGTTATTATAATCCAAGCCTGATTAAACTCATGCTGCATCTGCTTAGTTTTGTTGGCAATACAATTCATAGTAGGGGGGAAATCATTCATAACTGCATGACAAATGAGACTCTTAGTTTGATCTTAGACAATGATTTGTCCTAAGCAATTTCATGTAAGGCCGTGAATGTATTTTCATAATTAGGAAAACTTACTATTAAATCATCCCACTAACCCGCAGACAGCATCAATATGTACACCCACTTCACTTTCAGCTTTTTTATTTTTTAGAATCCAGCACAACAGTTTGAATTCAGATGGCATTTAATAGAAACTCATTTCATTCCAATCCCCTATTGCTTAATGATGTATACAGTATTTAAGTTGATTTCAGACAGGCACAATTTAAAGTAGATGTTGTGAGAGTTTACATAGAAATCTCAGCTTTGACAGTTCAAAATGGCTTCCAACCTTGACTAACTACAATATCTAAATATCAGAGCAAAGGTTATGGTATCTGGAATGTGTGTTTCTCAAAGTAGATTTCACTTGAAATCAGCTTCCAGAATTCCCACTCAATGTTTTCCCTTAGTACTGGGCTATTTTTTTTCTTCTGCTTGTGTTCTTTTCTTGTGGAAAAGGTGAGATAGCAAATATTAACAGCATCCTTCATTTCTACAATATAGACAAACCGAATAGAGATTCATTTTAAAGAAAATAAGTTCCTTCTTTTAAATATAACTGCTTCCTGTTATATAAAACTGTAGAGTCTATATTACTTGCATTAACTGTGATCCTCTATGTGTGGCAAAGAGGGTACAATAGTCTTGTTTTTCCTCAAAATAGCAATCATGTAGAGTCAATGCAGTATTGATACCTCTGAACTCAACTTTTGAAAATTTTGGACTCATTTCCACTTTATTTAATAAGGAGGGGGAAAAATGAATAAATCAGGAGACTGGCTGTTGGACACAGGAGTTTAGCTCTATCCTATTTTTTTGCTTTTCACTGTAATTTAGATTTTTAAAAAAAAAAAATCACCCTCATTAAATATGCAAATAATAATGGGGAAAAACCTCTTCTTTATCAGAAAGAAAGAGAGAGAGAGAGAAAGAGAGAGAGGGGGAGGGAGAGGGAGAGGGAGAGGAAGAAAGAAAGAAAGAAAGAAAGAAAGAAAGAAAGAAAGAAAGAAAGAAAGAAAGAAAGAAAGAAAGAAAGAAAGAAAGAAAGAAAGAAAGAAAGAAAGAAAATAATTCCCTTCAGTCATCATCTTCCCATATTACAAGGATAATTAAGGGCCCACCTCATGTTGCTGAATTACCTCTTCCACATTCTCTTCTATTGGTCATAAACACTGAGGGTGCTGGGAGGTGTAGTTCAAAAACTTCTGGTAGGCCAAGGTTACCCCTCCTAGAAACAGTCACTTCATTCTTCTTTTTATTTTGAAATCCCAAAGGAATCAATATTTACAATCCAGCAATCTTTCCCTATGGCTCACCTAGAATATATAATTGCTAGGTTTGATTTCTTTCTCTATACATTCCTTAAATAACCATTTTTATTTTGCTATCTAAGAATTATAAATAAATAACATTTCTAAGAGTGAACCCATGAAAACAATAGAACGTTAGATCTATTATTATTCCTTTGTTCTCATACTTAATACTGGAGCCATTACTGAATACAAATTGCCTAGTGAATAAAAAGTATTTTGATTTAAGCCTACTTATTAAGAGACTCAGAATGTGTCTTGCCAGTCCACTTAACCTAATATATCCCAACTTTACCTTTACCCACTAATGGTACTTTTGGATAACCATTATCCACATCTTCTGATTGCCCTGTTTAAAGGATAGAAGCTTTAATAAGCTGCTGTTGTTTAGCTGTGCAGATCTCTGAAAAGCTCTTCACTTTGACAAGTGAAGCACTCCTTCAAAGCTGATTTTGGAAACAAGGTTCCTCTTCACTTCTGGGTACAAATTGAAACAGCTACTTCAGTTCTCCTCACCTATAATGTGGGGGCCTCAACTGGCATGTCTAATGGCCAGTAGTAAATGCTGCCAATGGGTTGCACATGCACCAAGACTTCTTGAATCAGATGGAAATGTGGTTTGAGGTTGTGAAGTATTCTTATTGAGGCAAATTCTATAACTACTGTATTCTGTCAATGGGGAATAATAAAGTGATTGTGTCAGGCCGAAGCCATTTTAATTGGGGTCTTTGGCCTGCCACATTTTATACTATTTTAATATGTATTCTTTGCTGTGGGAATTTGGGAGGGGGAATTGCATGAGGGCTGTCTGTATGTAGCCATAACAAATTCCTTCTAGATAGTCAAGGTCATCCTTTGTCTTCGCACTCCTGCACCTGCACGGAAGGAGATGGGTAGATGCTGCCAAGTTGGCAGTTGAAGATTGGTTAACGTGATGGACTTGGGGGTGTGGGGACAAGGGCTTGAACTTTCAACTGGGTGGAGAAACCCTGAAGCTTCAGATTCGGGTTTCTCCCAGATGTGCCAACATGGCTCTGTTAATAAATTGGAACTTTGAGGAATACTTTGCCTCAGACTCTGATTTAAGTTCGGATGCTATTTGGAACCCTGACAGATAGATAGATAGATAGATAGATAGATAGATAGATAGATAGATAGATAGATAGATAGATAGATAGATAGATATCCCACCTTTATTATTTTTACAAATAACTCAAGGTGGTGAACATATCCAACACCTCCCTTCTCCTATTTTCCTCACAACAACAAGCCTGTGAGGTGAGTTCAGCTGAGAGAGAGAGAGTGACTGGCCCAAAGAAGCTGGCTTTCATGGTTAAGGCAGCACTAGAACTCATGGTCTTCCACTTTCTAGTCTGGCACCTTAACCAGTAGACCAAACTGGCTTTCAATGCAGTGCAAAAGTCTTATTTAAGATGCACCTAACCTTTTCATGCTGTTATGGCTATTTAAATTTAACTGGATACTTTAGGGGTGGCTATGTTTACTTTACACGTCTACAGTGCATGCAGAGAATGAACAGATAATCCAAATTTCTTCCTAACCAATGATAAGCATAGAGACATCTCAGCCAATCAGTGCTCAGAGTTTCATTCTGGCTCCCACGTGAATTCAGAGGAAAAGAACAAACAAAGAAATTCTTTCCTCGGTATAAATGAGTTAAACCAGTCACTTTGCATTCTCATAAAACTGCTTCTGCTGCTATACTTTTTTTTTTTTCAGTCTCCATGTTAAGATTTAGAAGGTGGAGCAAAGTGGAGGACATCTTCTATCATCCCATAGATTACACTGTACAACAAATCCCAGAGCAAGGCTGTCAGTTACACAGCAACACACACAGCTTGACAACAAAAGTTCCCTCTTTGGGTGGGGGGAGGGCAAACCTGCAGCAGGAAAAAACCAGGACATCACCACTCACTGTGGATTTCAGTACATCAGCAGGAGTTCTGTTCCCTTTAATATTACAACTACACCCCTGTCTGGAAAATTCTTAAATAAAACTTGCCTGGAACAGACCAAGAGATTTGCTAAAAGTGACTTTTCCTCAAGTGTATATTTCAGGCCCTTTGAAGTCTCTCTGTTTCAAAACAAGGAAGAAATCAAAGATGGTGCCAAGTTACCTAAAAATAAAATGCTACTGGGATTCTTCCTACTTAATGGGGAAAGATGCATGTACAGTATATCATTAGAAACATCAAAGTCACCTCCTTTCTAATCCAAATAGCAGCAGGGGGCAAGAGAGATTTTGCAACATTTTCTGATGGCATTATATGTGCAAACCTCTACAAACAGAAATTATTATTAAAATATTTTCAAGATGGCTTCCAGCAGCAATGTAGATTGTAAAAAAAAAAGTGTTTTGTCCTGATTTAGCTAAATGGGTGACACTGTGAGTTAGTATCATAAGTGAAACAAGCACTGATGGCTTATTCATACTTTATTCAGGATTCATAGAAATCCTGACTTAAATAAATAAACAAGAAGGCAGCTTTGCCATTGTGATCTGATCACAAACAACTAAAAATAACCAAATCCTGAGCAATATTGAATATTCTAACCAATAGTCCAACAACGTTTGAGGGTACCTTGAGCTAAGGAGATTTGTAGCTAAGGTGACTATCAAGATCTATAGTTTTCCAGGACATCTCAGAAGTTCCAGTGCCAGGAATTTTAATCTTAATTTATAATAATAACGACAATATGAATGTTCAGATCTATATATTCCACAAGAAACATGGTCTCCAAACTCATAATATTTATAAGAGGCTGCATGAAACAGAAACTGTTTCTATTTCAAACCTCAAACAAACATATTATGGATCGGAGGTTTGGCTGATCAAAATCCTGGACTTCTTGGGAACCTTCTGGGATTTAGCTGATGACCTCTCTTTCTCCCCTTCCCCTTAAATTTTCTAGGTCAAACTGCCTTTCCACCACCTTTTCCTATCTCCCATTAACCTACCACATCATGGGCCATAACTATGCTTAAAACAAATGTGGCATATCCTACTGGCCCAGATGTGACTTATAAATGGCTCAGTGATGTATGCAATGCTTCAAAGTAAAGGAATGCTGGAAAAAAAGTGTAGATAATATCAGAGGGAAGGATGGGATGAATAGCTGTGAATTCAAATTGAATTCCTTGACTGCAAGTTCAGCGGCATGTCCAATTCACACACACCCCCACCTTCCTTTGATTTTTCTAATGCCTTCCTTTCCCTATCGCCTAACAACTGAGATTTCTGTCATCTTCAACTGTGGTTCTTCCAATTGTTTTGGTCACCCCTGTCCAAAACGCATGTCTTTCAGATGTATTCCTAGATTCCCACACAGGTTCATACCCAGACCAAACCTGTATATTTTGGTTAGGGCAAAGACTACACAGTGGGTTGTTTTGCACATTCCTAATATCCCATATATGGATATTTCTTACAAACAAGAACGAAATTGATTCTGATATTGAGAACCAGACTTTCTTTTTCTTTCTTTTTTTCTTTCTTTTCTTTCTTTTTTTTCTTTTCTTTCTTTTTTTTCTTTTCTTTCTTTTCTTTCTTTTTTTCTTTTCTTTCTTTTCTTTCTTTTCTTTCTTTTCTTTTTTTTCTTTTTCTTTTTCTTTTCTTTTTTATTTTTATTTTTATTTTTCTTTCTTCTTTTTCTTTTTTCTTTTTTCTTCTTTTTCTTTTTGTCTTTATCTCTTGCTCACTTTCTCTCTTCTCCCTACCTCCCTCTCA
>QLTV01003492.1:760803-785301 GCA_003457575.1 Thermophis baileyi
AGGAGAGGAGAGGAGAGGAGAGGAGAGGAGAGGAGAGGAGAGGAGAGGAGAGGAGAGGAGAGGAGACACGAGTGAGAATGGTAGTATAGTTCTTTCAACAGCTTAATGCTCCCATTACTATTATGATTGATTCCCCTGTAGACAAGGGACCATTGAAACCATAGCTTATATCCTGTTATATTGTTCCCTCTATAAGGATTCACAGATTTATTTTATAACACTGTACTTGGTAAAATATCCAAGAAATTCTGATCTCTTTTATGTACAGCTGTTATTATTGGATCAATTTCTTTGAATGTAGCTAAATTCTGCAATGTTTTCTGTAAAATTAAGCAGACTTGGGCTGCCCATTGATGATTTCACCACTGACTGCATTATATCTTGTTCTGTTTTGTTCTATTTTCTTTTAATGTTTTAATTTTTAACTTTGGTGTTGACTGTAAGAAAAGATTGATACGTTGATTATGTGCCATCAAGTCATTTTTTTCTCCTAGTGACCATAAAGGTGGATTTTCTCCATAGCAATCTATCCCTAACCTGGTCTTTCAAGTCTTCCAGCTCTGTAATTGAGTCCATCCACTTTGCTGCTGGTCACTCTCTTCTCTTTCCTTACCCTTTTGTCAGCATTAGAGCCTTTTCCAAAAGGGCTGGTTCTTTGCATGATGTATCCAAAGTAGGATAATTTAAGCCTGGTCATTTGTGTCTTGACTGAAAATTCTGGATTGATCTGTGTGATGATCAATGTATACATGGGCGGCTAGTCTGGGAGAATAAATCCGAACTAATGATCTAAGATACCATTGTAAAGAATGGAACTTATTCATCCATGCTTCTTTAGATGTTTGACAAGTTGGGCCACAGCCTCCAACATTAAAAGCACTGTTAATAAGTACTAGACCAGATGTGTTCTTAAACTTAGCATCTTCACCGAAACTCCCCCATTTCCTCTCTCACAGTTTGCCTTTTCTTTATAATCCCAAATAACATGCCAATGGAAGGATATAGAGAGAGATTTATTAAGTTTTTAACATAACCATACTTACTGTTCAAATCATTGTGTATACATTGTCAGAATCTGTCAGGCAGAATTTGTCCTCAGACTATTACCCTATCTGACACTTCTGCTCCTCTCTCTGACATCAGTTTCAGCTTACTCATTACAATGCTACTTGTTGCAGAATTTCTATTTAGTAATTAATGTATTTATTAATTTCTATTATGTGTAGATGTGAAAGAGAAATGGCAAGTGTTGAAGCCTGCAATAATAGAATTACAAATGTTGTGAAAGGACTGGTTCACCCTCAAAAAAATTTCACATGGGGCAAATGGAGATGTTTGATCTTCCACTCTGAAATGAAGATGTTAGATACACGCTTAAGAATGAAAAATAAGTGATAGAATGATTGATGGAACTGTAAGGAGATGAGATATGTATATAAATGATGGGCCCAGCAAGTGGCTTGTTTGATTGTCTGTTGTCGCCAGGGGCGATGGGAGGTTATTGATTTTATTCTTTTTATATTGGGTTTGTTATTGTTTGTAGGCCACCCAAAATCACTGAGAGTGAGTGGGCAGCCATTTAAATAAAATGAATGAGTGAGTGAGTGAGTGAGTGAGTGAGTGACTGACTGACTGACTGAATGAATACAATATGACTTCCCTTAATCTGAATTCATCTCCTAGTGGCTATGTGGTCATTTCCGTAGTGTTTTCCTGGCAACAGAATTGCATTGGTTTGTCAGACCCTTTTTTCAAGTCCTTCCAGTTTTATATACAGCCTTAATAACCAAATGCTATCCCAAATAACTTTCTAAAGGTTAGACTTATATTTCTTGCTTCTGCAATCGGCTATGAAGAAAATATAGTAAACCTCTGAGTTGGCTACTGAAAGAAAGTACATTTGCTTTCAAAGAAGGCAGCTTGAGATTATATTAAAAGTTGATGGACATTACATCAGTGGGAATGTCTGGATGACAAAACTTTTCCCCTGTATGCACACCATCCATGCAATTTGGCTTCAACATTTGGCTGAGAAACTCAGCACAGATACTTAGATCTAAATAATTGCTCTAAGGTTTCACTTTATTAAATATGTATAATAGATCACCCTTGAATTTGTCATGGATAGCCAGACAGTCTTAAAAGAGAGTCAGATGAGCAAAAATGTAAACTCATTAACTGTAATATATTTGTTTCCCTTCCCGTGATCTGGAGTTGTAGAGCACATACCAAAAGTAGGTAAAGTGGGTGAAAGAATCTTAAATAGGAGATAATCAATATTTTCCCCCCATTCCATAGGTTTAAACTGGATGATAGAAGTATGTTGGTAGAATATAAGGCCAATTTTCTATGCATACATTTGTAGAAATTGCACTTAATCAATTAATTTTATAATTACCTAATCAATGCATTTGGTACATGGATGTGAACAATCATTAGTAGACAGTATATACACATACCACACACAAAAGGTTTTTTCTTTTCTTTTTGAACTGGATTTATGTGAGCAGAGTTTCAATCAATCTTCTAGTCTAAAGGAAGAGTGCTATAATTCTCTGACAACACAGCTGTCTGCAAAATATTCTTCAACAATCAGAACACTTATTTATAAAAGGGCCAACTTAGATTCTGAGAGCTCATTATCTCACTTCCAAATATCTCTTCAGAATCTTCAGTAGTAGTTTAAAGTCTCTTCTTTCTGATTCTCTCAAACTATGTAGGCCTGGTCTTAATTAAAAATGTTTAAGTTTATTCTCCTACTGGTTAAAGGTTCCATTGTCACCTCTTTGGGCAATTATTGTTTCCCTTGCCAGAGAATGATTACTCTTGGATGTGACAAAAAAAGCAGATCATTTCCCCAGAAATTAATGCGACATGCAGGAACACAGGAATGCTAGTTGACACTATAGAATTGATTCTCACTAAAAAAAAAAAAAAGATAAGCAAGCAGAATTCCAATCTCTCCTATAAATAGTGGTTATAGGTATTAATTTGGATTGCTTCTCTGCCCTTCTCCCTCCCCTCCTTGAGCCTATCCCCAGGCTTTTGATAAAATCAGGGAAGATAGCATCCACAGAAAGGATGGTAAAAAAAAGTCAAGATAGTAACTATCCCTTTTTTTTTTTTCATGTGTTGGCCTAGATTGCAGGGGTGTCAAACTGGCGGCCCATGGGCCAGATGTGTCATGCAAGGCCATGCCCACCCTACCTCCGCAAATGGGAAAAATGTTGTGAAACATCGCGTGATGGCAACATAATGCAGTGAGTTTGACACCCATGGCCGAGAAGATAAACACAAGTGTTTTAGGTGTAAAATAGAATAAACAGACTTAAAAGATGGAACTCATTTAGCAATAGCACTTAGACTTATATACCGCTTCATAGTGCTTTACAGCCCTCTCTAAGCGGTTTACAGAGTTAGCATATTGCCCCCAACAATCTGGGTTTTACCCACCTCAGAAGGATGGAAGGCTGAGTCAACCTTGAGCCGGTGAGATTTGAACCGCCGAACTGCAGCTAACAGTCAGCTGAAGTAGCCTGCAGTGCTGCACTCTAACCACTGCGCCACCTCGCCACTTCATCTCTGGACAATTCACAGACTGTTCTATTGTTGAGAAGATATTCTAATGTGCAGTCAGATTCTGCCTTTCTGTAGCTGAAATTCATTCTTCTGTATTCTGTATTCCAGAATGATACAAAAAGATCTGTGTAATATTCTTTCAGACATTTAAAGGGTATCATCACAAGCCACCCCATCCTCAGTATTTGCTTTTCAAGGCTAAACTTTCACAATTCTTCATTTAAAAAAAAATCTAGTGGTTTGATCTCTCTAATTAGTATTATCTACAGCTGACCCAGTTTCTCTAGATTAGTCTTAAAATTTGATTTGCTAAAGTTGAGACAATTCTCGTTGTGTGATCTAACCAATGCAGAATGAATTCAAACTACTGCTTCATGTGATTTGGGATCTATTCTGTTGTTTTCAATAAGCTACTATTTCAATAACTTTTTCAAACTACTATTAACAAGCCAGGTGATTTGACTTTTGTTTTCAACACCAAGGTTTTCTTTGTTACATTGCATTTTGTTAACTGAGGCTTATTTTTCATTATTATCCATTCAAATTGTGCTGATTATGGAGCAGCTGGAAGTCTGTTTTTTTCCCTCTTCCTGTAATCTTGATCTTTTTGTTGTTAATAACATTTTTTTTTGCCAACCTCGGCTTAATCAGAGGTTCAACTTTGAGATACCAACAGGGGTAGGTTCTAACTTACCTCACTGCCGGTTCGCTTCCTCCCGCGCCGCGTGGCTGCGCCTCGTGGGTGCGTGCACACGAAGAACATGCGCGCATGCGCAGGGCAAAAAAATATTTTTTTAAAAAAAAAAGCCAAAAACAAGAGGGCGACGCATGCGCAGGGCCGGAAACTTAGCTTCTGCGCATGCGCAGAAGGAAAAAAAAATTCAAAAAAAATTCAAAAAAGAAAAGAAAAAAAGAAATGGTGGCGCCCACGGACCGGCACCGACGGAACCGGATTGGTGACATCATT
The DNA here is from genome assembly GCA_003457575.1 of Thermophis baileyi. Classification (NCBI taxonomy): domain Eukaryota; kingdom Metazoa; phylum Chordata; class Lepidosauria; order Squamata; family Dipsadidae; genus Thermophis; species Thermophis baileyi. The sequence continues at coordinate 765,350 of QLTV01003492.1, forward strand.
GTGACGTCACCAGCGAGTCGCTACTGGTTCAGGCAAACCGGTACGAAACGGTAGGAACCAACCCCTCGCTGCGTGGGTGTGCCACGTGGGCGTGCGCGTGCTTTGCGCGCGCATGCGCAGGGCAAAAAAATATTTTTTAAAAAAAAAAAGCCAAAAACAAGATGGCGACGCATGCGCAGGGCCGGAAACTTAGCTTCTGCGCATGCGCAGAAGGAAAAAAAAATTCAAAAAAAATTCAAAAAAGAAAAGAAAAAAAGAAATGGTGGCGCCCACGGACCGGCACCGACCGAACCGGGAGGAACCCACCTCTAGATACCAACCTATAGTTCTGGGCTATCTACAGGAGATGATTAGGCTGAGGGGTCGAGGGAAGGGTGAAACCCATCATCAGTCTCAAGTTCCTTTATGCCCAGAAGAGATTTAAGTCCAGCCCATCTTGAATTCTGTTGACTCTTATCTCCTACCAATTTGCTTTCACTGTTAGTAATTGAGATTCTTGTAGAAAGGGTTAACGTGCATACAATCTATATTCACTTGAACCAGCTTGGTTCCTGATTCTTTATGCCTGACACTACCTATTTGTTTGAAGACATGAGTCTCTTTCATGTCTTATGGCTGGAATCTTGAAAGCCAGCATTATTTTTGCGATCTCAGGTCACAGGCCCACTCTACAGAACACTGCAGAGATAAAGGAGCTTCATGATGAATGCAACAGAACTGAAAATGTATGCCCAGATTTATTATAACATCACTGGAACCACAATTTGCCTTGCGAAACAAAATGAAACAGATGAAATTTGTACCCACTGAGCACAGGTTCAGAATACAGAAGAAACAAATTTGACAGATGTTATGTGGAAAATGACTGGTCCCCATAGACTACTGTAAGAATGAAGAAGATACTAACCCTAACCCTAAAACATGCTCCTGATTTTGAAAAAACTTAGGAGTTTTTTTTCTTTTACTTTATTAAAAGTCCAATCAGTCATTAGAGCGGGAGTGGAACTTGGGTGGGGGGGCTTATTAGTTTGTATTTGTGTGTATTTCTGCATTTGTGCATGCTAATTCTTTTTTTCTCCTCAGTTTAAACCATTCCTGAAGCAATTCTTCAGCTCCAGAAGGGCAGCTGATTTCCAGAATAGGGTGCATATGGAAATATATAGACCCATTCTGTTAGCACGACTATACCATTCAGTTTGGTCCCTCCTACATAATTGTTTTGGTGTTTTGCTTCCTTTGTAATCTCAGCAATTCCTTTGTTTTGAAACCCCTAAAGAAGCAGATAGATCCTCTCAGGATTGATGGAATTTTATAATCTCGAGATCAGTATTTTTATGTATCTTTAGATTAAAATATGATGTTGATTTGGCATATGAATGTTGTGTTTTCTCTCAGAGAAAATGACTTGCTCTTAATTGTTGGGTTGAGTGCTTTTTTCCCCCCTGATGTACTCATACTGGCTTTAAAGTTATTATTCCATTGACTGACATAATGACATGTTGCTATCAATACAGGATAATGTGAGTATTGAATGAATTGTATTGAAATATCCAGTGCGGGCCTCTGGATATTTGCTATGTTGTTATTATATGTTCATATGGAAAACAAAGACTGTTGCATTGCATAGATTGGTTCAGAATGAAAACACCCTAGCTATTTCATTAACCTCACAATAAAGTAAATGTACAATTGAATTGAAATTGAATATACAGTGTAATTTTGTGGGACATTGTCACTAGGAGTTGGAGCATAATACTGCCAAGACCAAGCAGATAAAAACTCAACTATTTTTTCTAATATTTTTTGAGAACAAATATAGGCGAACATCCATCAAATGTTGCCAAGCTACAATTTCCAGCAGTTCTGACCAGCATGGCCAAAAGAGAATTGTTGGGAGTCATAGCTTCAGATCAAATGAAGAGTTTGAATGAAGACTTTTCTCTACTTGGAATTGCCTTTGTTTCACTGCCTATGCTATTACATGTTTTGCTATTACCACTTTTACTCTACTTTTCTGGGACAGAGACAATTGTTGTGGCCCGCCAGCAGCCAGTAGAGCTGGCAGCAGATTCAGATAGTGAGGAGGTTGGGGAGGAACATGGGCCAGTCCTCGAGTCTGGGGAAGGCTCGGACGAGGGTTCTGCGTTGGAGGCAGAAAGGGGGCCAAGGCCATCTGGCAGTTATCAGCTGCCTCTGGAGTCAGATATCAGCGAGGCAGAGGAACAGCTGGAGTCTGTTCCCAGTGTGTGCATGCACAGAGCTGCCAGAAGACAAGAACAATTAAGAAAGCAGGGTCAACTTTGGAGTAAAGCCACACCTTGGAGATGATTGGCCCCTCCCATTGGAAATAAAAGAGGAGCAAACGGGACATGGGCTTTTGCAGGAAACAATTAGTTCCTTTGGTCGTTTCAAGATTGGAAAGTTCTGTTTGTGACACTAATAGACTCTGTGCCAAGTTTTGCCTTGCCTTGCATTTAAAACTAGTTCTCTGGCAGCGTTCCAAGTGAGATAAGGTTTGTGTTGATAAATATTCCTTTGAAAGACTGTTTGCCAAGCCTTGCGGACTGTGAATGAAAGGAATTCACAGTAGTGTAAATAAAAGAGGTTTTGCCGGGACTAATACTCTGCTTCATGCTTTCTAAGGAAGCCTAGGTCAGAACAACAATAAAAGAGCATATTGGCCCTGCCAGGTTATCTTATTACAAAAGTATGAGCCACCAATTGTTTCTGAAGGAGAGGAACAGGTAGCATATTCTACTTGTCCCAGAACATCATGAATGTAACCAGGGCCTTTGCTTTCCTGCTTTCAGTTAATAGTAATTCAACAGCATTGTCCAGTTTGAATTGTGACACTTTACTATCTTCTATGCAAGCCCTGCACTTTGATTGGCTGATGCGCAGAGAGAGGCCGGAATACTCACTCACCTGAGGAATGTCATCTGGAGTTCTTTCATCTTTATTGCAGCTATTTTTATCAATAGTTGTGTTAATACGTTAGTGATTATAGCAATGGCCTGTTATATAAATTGGGGGGGGGGGGTTTGGGGTCTTTGGGTCAATGGTAGATTCCTGGAAATTGCTTGGACTAGTCCCTGCAGTTTTTATGGCAAGATTTTTTTTTGAAGTGCTTTATCATTGCCTCCTTCCTTGGGCTGAGTGAGAGTGGAGGTGTTATGTACTTAAAATGGGACTAGAACTCACTGTCTCCCTGTTTCTAGCTTGGGACCTTAACTACTACACCAAATGGCAATCTCCCTTTAGAATGTTACCAACTCAAAATCTAGTCCTATTTCTTTTTGGGCAAGGTGAAATTCTTCTACATGAAGTGCCTCAAAAAATGATGAAACAGTAATTTATCTATTATTATTATTATTTGAATGAAAAAATATATATCACAACTTGTTAAGGTATGTGCAGAGTAACCCTTGAGTAACAAGGATATGCACATAGAAACGTTTATGGTAGTAGATATGAATAACTATTCAGCCACACACAGATGAGTTAAAGTTTACTTTAAGAAATAGCACAGTCCAATAAACAGTCCAGGTCATACACGTTTAAATCTGTAACTAGCTAGAATAACAGTCCAGAGAATTACAAGCTTTTACAATTACAGAGTCTTCTTACCGGTTGCCTTTGTCATTCACAGTAAACAAAGATATTACAATATAAACACAGCTCAGATACAACAGAGACCAGAATATCAAATAGAGCATGTCAGAGAGAATAAGCTATGATCTCTAGCTCCCTCTTATGGCAATTTGCAACACAATCAACCAATCAGAATACAGCACAAATCATACAGTGATTTTGTTTTAAACATACATACATACATTGTTGGTTTATATATTGCCAACCCAACTACATGGACAGAGACCTAATACAACTTATTAAGATACATACTCACAGCAGCAAGAATCAATCTAGCAAATTATCTATTCTTGTAGGGCCTCTCCATAAAAACAAAAGTGATTGGTGATTGCTTTCCTAGGCTATGTATAGCAGCAGAGAACTGTCCAAGATAGAAGGTTTGGGCTTAATAGCCAACATTCCAGACTATATGGAATTAATTACAGTAATTCCTACAAAAGCATTTCAGTCTGGACAGAATTTTCTGAATCTGGCTTGGAATCCAACCAGGATCACCACTGGATAGAAGCAGATTAAGGCTGCAGTGTGGATATGCAGAAAATGGTGTGTGTGTGTGGGGGGGGGAACTATTATTATGGACAGTAAGGGAAAAGATAAGTTGTTAGAGAACAAGGTGTTATTCCTGAGTAACCTGGATCTTGCAACCTGAACTAATTGTATTTAATCCTTCAACCTCTAGTGTGACTACAGCACAACTGCATAGTCCAATTGTGCATGCCTTCTGCCCAGTCTCTGAGTTGTAATAGATGCACTGAGACTTGAAAAACTCTCTCTGCTTGTCCTCTAAATCTTTCCTGCAGGTAACACATTTTTGTTTATCTTGAACTTGTCTCTGCTCTTTGATGTCAATTGGAAGTGCCTCTGCAAATTTATGAGTGAGGACTTTTAGTTATTTAGCTAAAGCCTTTCAGACTAAATATTGTCAAACGTTCAGCCAACATTAGGTAAAGAGACAAAATAGAATGCTACTTATTAGCAAGTACTATATCTAAGCCATAAATTGCAGGATGATTCTTTTTTTTTTTTAAGGGAAGAAGTCCATTCCCATCACTTCATGAGAACTATCAGGCTTAGCCTAGATATCTTGTGTTAACTTGGAGGGATTGCACTGATGTCTATTATTTGTGGACTATGTGGTTTGTAGTCATCAATTTCTCCTCCACATCTTTGTTCCTGGACACTCTATGGATTTCACATTGCTTACAGCATGCAAGAAAACACTGCTAAGTATAGCTTTTGCAGTAAATGCAGTTGACAAGAGGAGCATACCCCAAATTAATTAATTTCCAGTTTTCCTTCCTTACAATATCCAAAGAACTGGGTGATTGCTATCCAAGAAACTTAGCTTGATTTTTTTTTCCTGTGCTTTTTGTCTTTGGTGCATATGCTCTCAGTGTACATAAAAAGACAAGATACATTTGTCAAGAATCATAAGGTACAAACTTAATGATTGTCATTTATATGGTACATATAAAATCTGTTGTATAGCAATGACAGAATCCAACTTTCTCTCTTTTGTTGATCCTGTGTAAAGAATTTATACTACCACTATTGCATTGCTTTTTGAGGAACAGTAGACTTTAAAAGCTGCTCTCTGAGTTGACAGTTCTAAGAAAATAGCAAGCAGAGCATTGGGTCAACCTACTGTTTCTATACCGCTCTTGAACAGCCTAAAAAATAAAACTTTCTCTTTACTCTTTTCTTCCTATTCATGTAGAACAAGATCTCTTTAAAGGTACACACCCTGATGAAGCTGATTCTATGCATTATGAGAGACAATATTATACTCTCAATGTGGCTTGGATGGTCTAGACTCTAGAGAAATAACTTCCTATTGCTCTCTTCTAGAATTCTGCATCCTACTAGCTCACAGTATTGGTATTCCCCAGTGTTAATCAAGTAACTTGGTCTACCTTGGTTAGCTCTCTAAGATTTGTCAACATTAACTAAGAGCTGCCTCCTATCTTAGCACTATATTCAGCAAGGAGGAGGAAGAGGAAAGGGGGGAGAGGGAAAGGGAGAAGGAGAAGGAGAAACATTTTGCAAAAGTTATTGTAAATAAACTCCACCACATATTGATGCTCCAGGAGAGAGATCTGGGGCAAGATCTAGCATGCAATTGCAATTTCATTTGACATGTGTCATTTCAGCTAATTCTATCACTTTCTGGGGAAAGAGTCTGAGATGTTAAAACAGTAATGTTAAAAGTCCTCAAGGACTCGAAAGGTTTCATATCATTTTTCTTCATACAGGTCAGTTCAACACGCTTTGTAATAAGGGAGAGGAAATACAGAGAAAACAAGTGGAAACATCTTTTTCAGGAAGGGAAAGGAAATGCAGAAAAAGCATTTGGAGACACACTCCACTATTATGTCCATACAAAATCAGACACACAAAAAAAGAGTTTGCATCACAGAAATCACAATAGATGGTATATTTCATCAATTTAGTTGATGTCTAACATTCAAATTGATGAAATATACCATATATTGTGATTTTTGTGATGCAAACACTTTTTTTGTGTCTGATTTTCACAATGCCACACCTTTTTTGCTACCTTATCACCAACCCACTGCATCCCAGAGATGTCCATGCATATGAAAATCATATTTCTGGTGCTGAAAGACTTTTTTTTTCTTCCAGAAATCTTAATGTATATGGTTTGTGATTACAGTTTAGGACTTAGCTTTTCCTCATGTCAGGGTTTTTTTTTTTTTAAATCTGCCTAAATCTGAAAGGCATAATTTTTTATGTACAATTTTCTAAGCACAATTCTCATTCTGTCTCTTAGAAAAATTAAAAAAAGAAAGAGATGGGATTACAGCAATTCCAGCAACTGGACTATTTTTCCATTTGCCACCCAAGTACCTTATGGTGAAATTCTCTTCACTCTCTTCACAATAAAATTAAATAATAATTTTATTTAATTATTTAAAATGTTTATATAGCCACATCTTATAACCAACTCTGGATGCTTCCCAATCAATATATTATTTATACCCAACTCCTGAGACAGGGGTGGGTTCTAACTTACCTTGCTGCCGGTTCGCTTCCTCCTGTGCTGGGTGGCCGTGCGCACGCTTTGCGCGCATGCACATGCGCAGTGCAGAAAAATAACAAAAAAATCCCCCCCAAAAAAAGCCAAAGCCCACCCCCACAAACACAGCAACAAAAAAAAAAAAAAAAAAAAAAAAAAAAAAAAAAACCCCCCCCAAATTTTTTTTTTCCCAAAAAAAAAAAAAATTCCCCCAAAAAATATGGTGGCACCCACGGACTGGCACCGACTGAACCGGCTCTGTGACATCACCGTGACATCACCAGCGGGTCGCTACCAGTTCGGGCAAACCGGTCCGAACCGGGAGGAACCCACCTCTGTCCTGAGATCTTATCAATTGGAGAAGCAACCCTTTCATTTCATCTTTACCATAAGACTTGGAATGCATATTCCATGGAATTGAAAAATATACTACCGATGATACTGTTTGTCACACAAACATTTATTCACTCAGACATCATAAGTCCTTGAACATGTCAAAGGTGAACAAATATACCTACTATACCAGCAGTAGTAATGATGGCTATATAACTCCTAAAAGCTGCATTGCAAAAGCACATCAAGGCATGTCAAATCCTGGTTTGCTTCTAAGAAGAACCAAGTATCTAATTTTATGATCATTATCAGAGGTGGGATCCTACCGGTTCGGACCAGTTCGCCCGAACCTGTAGCGACCCACTGGTGATGTCATGGTGACGTCACGGAACTGGTTCTGCCATCTTTTTTTTTTTTTGAATTTTTTTTTTTAATTTTTTTAAAATTTTTTCCCGGTTTTTTTTTTTTTATTATCTGTGTTTTTTCGTTTTGTTTTTGTTCGTCTTCTTTTTTTTTTGCTTTTTTTTTTTTCTTTGTTGGTTTTTTTTTTTTGAATTTTTTTTTTGAATTTTTTTAAAATTATTTCCAGGTGTTTTTTCTTCTGCGAATGCACAGAAGCTGAGTTTCCGGCACTGTGCATGCGTCACCATCTTGTTTTTGGCTTTTTTTTCCCACGAGGCACGGCCACGTGGCGCAGGAGGTAGCGAACTGGCAGCGAGGTAAGTTAAAACCCACCCAAGGCCCGGGCTTGAAAATGCATGTCTGGGGCCGAGGAGCGGTCCTCCTCCTTAAAAAGCTCCAAAACTTCTCCAAGCGTTGGTTCCTCATGGGCGCTGAAATTACTGGCCTTCAACCTGACTGTTTCTCTGTGCCTGGCTTTCCGGATGGGTCCCCAAAGCGCTGTGCTATGAAAGACTCTCTCTCTCTCCCAGCAACAGAGCAGGGGAGAGAAAACAGGTCATCATGTGCTCTCCAGGTCAGCGGCTGCTGCTTCTCACCCCTGCTGCTTTTGCCTGGGAGAGAGAGTCTTTTGCAGCACAGCGCTTTGTATAAGTCCAATCCGAAAAGCCTGCGCTTTTTCAGGGCCCCGAGGGCCACCCCCCCTGCCCGCCTTCACCGCCGCCTGGAGCTCCCCTTTCACCCACTGCCACCCCGCCAGCTGCCGCCTGGAGCTCCCCTTTAGCGTTTCCCCCAGCCGCCTGGCCTGTCAGGGAAGCACATGGGCAATTGCGGCACTGGAGCTCTTCCCGTGCATTTCCCCCAGCCGCCTGGCCTGCGAGGGAAGCACATGGGAGATTGCGGCACTGGAGCTCTTCTCGTGTGTTTCCCCCAGCCGCCTGGCCTGCAAGGGATAGCACACGGGAGATCGCAGCACCAAAGCTCTTCCCGTGCATTTGCCCCAGTCGCCTGGCTTGCGAGGGAAGCACACGGGAGATCGCGGCACTGGAGCTCTTCCCGTGCGTTTGCCCCAGCCGCCTGGCCTGCGAGGGAAGCACACGGGAGATCGCGGCACCGGAGCTCTTCCTGTGCGTTTGCCCCAGCCACCTGGCCTGCAAGGGAAGCACACGGGAGATCCTAGCTGCAGTTTAATCATGAGCAACATTGGCCAGGAAAGGCCAATGGTGCTCACGAGTAAACTGAGGTTCCTAAGGGGAGGTCGAGCCTCCCCACTGAGGGCATCGCTGGCAGCCGTTTCTTGCGTCAGGAGGTCCGTGCTCTTCCTGTTGCTGCTTGGCTTCCTCAATGCACGGAGGCAGGAGGCAGCGAGAGACAAGAGAGAGAGAAAGCAGCGGGGCTGGGTGCCCGGAGTTGCACCCACGAGTGCGCGGGAGTTCTAGCCTTCCCGTCTGCCTTGCCGTGAGGTGGATGGGTGGGTGGGTGAGTTGGGAGGGGAGAATTATTGACAGCCGGCCGAGCAGGCGGAGAGCTCTGCCACGCCGAACTGCTCATGAGCAGCGCAGTGACGGTGCCTTGTTGGGGAAGTTGAGGTGCCGCTTGCAGCTGCCTTCCGAAGCCATGCCTCTCCCCGCATTTTTGTTTTGAGGCTCGATCGGGGAGTCAGTCCAGGAGCAGTGTTTGTTTGGTGTGGCTGCCATGACCTCACCTCAAGCCATGGTGGTCTGCTTTGGAAGATGTGGAATGAGGTTTAGGCACCTTGGGTGACTTTGGGCCAACCCTTCACACGAGATTGCCCAGCAGCTGAGAGGTAGAAGGGGGCAGCGTTTCTGTGTGCTCCCGTTTCTGTGTAGCACTCTCCCCTCAATGATAGTGGCTGCCGCTGCCCCCTTCTCCCTCTCCCTCCTCACGCAACCTGCTCTCCGCCCCAAGAAGGCACAAGCCTCCACAGAGCCGAGCGGCTGAAGTGCCCCTAACATTTTCTCTGCACTGGCGCAACTGGCTGCTTTTTGCGATTCCACCTCCTTCGTGGGCAGCTCAGCGCCAGCTAACAACCCTTTGTCGATACAGGAAGCTCAGGAAGTAGGGGAACAGGGAGGAGCAGCCGCCCTAGCCGCTGGATGCAGAGAGGGAAGAGCTCTGCCTCTCCTGCACAGCACAGCTGGCTACTCACCTCACTGCGCAGTGGCAGCAGCAAGAGGAGTCGCTGCCGCCCCCACCGCCGTGATCCCAGTGCAGGAGGGTATCCACTTGTGTGTATGCGTGCACGCGAGAAAGAGATGAGAGAGAGGAAAGGTGAGGAAAAGAGAGAAAGAGAAAGAAATGAGAAAATGATGGAGGGAGAGAATGAGAGAGAGGAAAGAGAGAGACATGAGACAGAAAGAGGGAGAAAGAGATGAGAGAGGGAGAGAGATGAGAAAGAGAGAGGGGGCAGAAAGAAAAAGAGAGAGATGAAAGAGATGAGTGAGAGGAGATGAGAGAGAGAAAGATGAGAGAGAGAGAGGAGAAAGAGAGAGAGAAAGAGAAATAGGGAGAGAGAAATAGAAAGAGAGAGCAAGATACCTGTTTAAAAGAAAATAGGAAAATAGAAAAATGGCTCTTTGGGTATTTAAGGCTGCAGACCCCTGGGTTAGGCAAACACCATGGTCATTAAGTGAACCTTGTGGTCATTAAGCGAACACTGGTTGTTAAACAAGTCCATTTTCCCCTATGGGCATTTTTAACCGGAAACCAGAAGAAATTGTTGGGAACTGGCAAAAAACATAGAAAACCTCAGTCACATGACTGTGTGGGATGTTGTAACTGGTCATAAATGTGTGTGTGTGTGTGTGCGTGCACGCACGTGTGTGCGTGCATATGGCTGTCAAAACTCCAAAAACAGGTCAAGTAGCTCTGAGGAGGTTCAGTCATAAATTTAAACACTGGCTAAGCAACCGGCCATTAAACAAGGACCACTTGTTGGTTTGCCTTAAGGCAGGGGTCCCCAAACTTGGCAACTTTAAGACTTGTGGACTTCAGCTCCCAGAATCCTCCAGCCAGCTGGCTGGAGAATTCTGGGAGTTGAAGTCCACAAGTCTTAAAGTTGCCAAGTTTGAAGACCTCTGCCTTAAGGGTTCAGAGCTGTATGGCATCTGGTTTCCTTTAATCCTTTGGGGGATTGCAAAAGGTCAGGATGCAGGAATCCTCATAAGGGGAACTAGGATCGTGACCACCTAGCCACGCGCACCCAGTCACATGACCATGAAGCCACACCTGCCCAGTCACATGACCATGAAGCCACGCCTACCATCACATGATCATCAAGCCACACCCACAAAATAAGCCACGCCCACAGAACCGGTAGTAAAAAAATTCAGAACCCACCCCTGATCATGATCCAGTTCTCCTGTTATTTGTTATTGTGCAATGTGTATGTGTTTGGAAGCGCAGAGGATTCCCTGTGTTCATACAATTTGGTGTGGTTGAACATTATATAGTAGAATTTATCAATGAATTATAGTCTATATTATAATCTGCCATACATGTTCAAAACTTGCATTTCAGTGGCTTTCTTGGGCAAATATATATTCTTTTTAATAATTTTTGTTACTGTTTACCTATATAAATAGTGTTCTCTTCAATAATTTAATGTCCAGAATTCTTTCCTGCTTTATTATACTTCAACTATGTATCACAATCTGTATGTTTTCTTCTTTCAATTGCAAATCTTTAATATATTTTTGATTGGCCTCAGAGTAGTTACATTTTTTTCAATATTCAATAAATCTTTAGTGAAAACCCTTTTATCTCGTGGACCCAGCACCAGTTTGAAACATGTATGTAAATAAGATTGGCATGAAGTATCTTTGCTTCTATAGCAGTATTTAATCATTGAAATGTATATTGAATTTACTTCCAACAATTGTAGAACAAATAGATTACTCATTTAAGCTAGCAAAGACAACTAAGCAAACAGAGGGAGTGGGAAATAGTCTTCTTTATGAAAGAATAATTGAAGGATCCTTCTTTATAATAAAAAGGACATAAGCACAAACCAATTAAAGATGAGGAATTTCAATCATATTGATTTTAACAGAGAGAAAAATATATTATCTACTTCACGAGGTCGTCCTTAACTGTACTATTTTCTTGATGCTCTTTTTCTCTCTTTCTCTCTCTTTCTTTCCTCAGTGATGCTAATGCAATTTGAAAAAAAAAATATAAAGGGTAAGGAACAAATTTCTTGTTATTCAAATTCTGTGTGTGTATATTTCGTAGCATCTCAGAGACTTTAAAAAAAAGGATAACTATTTAAGTTCAGTTGCATTTGTATGGAAGTACTCACTCTTTTTCATTAAGGAGGAATACTTCCTTTTTGCAGGTCCTATGTGATTGGTGCAAATAAATAATTTATAAAGAATCACAGCTTTCATTCTAAATTGAGCTCAACCTCATAACCATTAGTATGTAGAAACATATTGCTATCTAGATAACGCTGGGATAACAACTGATTCCCCTATATAATTCATGTATACAACCAGGACCAAATCATATTTTTGTGTAAGGAAATATCTCCAGCCAAGCACTTTACATAACTTCAAAATGGCACAATGTGCAAACACGCACACACATACAAACAGGCACCTACCTACCTTTATGAAGGAAGAATTTATATTACACTTATGTACTGTGTCCTCATTTACTGTCCTTGTTTTCCAGTAAACCCACATGTATGCACAGTAACATTTTGGTATTTGGGCCACACTCCGCTTTTGAATAAATTTTTAAATCTCTGTTTCCCCAACTAACCTGTGTTAAAACATTGGCATTATTACAAATGTATGTCTGAACTTTTTTAAATACAGATCTTGTTAAGCGGTAAAATAGTAGATGCCTAGAATTATAAGGTATAGCAAAGGATTAAACTTTCTCAATTTAATAGACTAAATAGAAAGGGAAATGCCTTAATGGAAAGTACAAATAGATGTCTACATACATATGAAAAGATCACATTGGAAAGCCGTTTCATTAATTCTTATATGATCTAAGCATGTAGGACACTAATTCACTGGCTTCAAATATTTTGAACCACAATTACTACAGTGGTTTTCTTTCTTCCTCCCTTTTCCATTTATCATGCTGGCTTTGGGTTTATGGTTGTAAAATTGTAATGCATCTGGAGAATACTAAATTCCTTAGTCTGCCTTAATGCAAGAAAGAAAAGTGACTCTGTTTAATAAATGATAAATGTGACTCAGTGGGCTTATCCAAAGCTACATTGCAATTTACATTATATTATATTGCATTACTATAGCAATGTAGCATTGAAATAACCTATATGTATTCCTAGCTGGGCACATATTTGCAGTCAGTTCTGGGTTGTACTGTATTCTTTTCAGTTCTGAAGTGATATATGCCTGCTTGTAGTCTTTACAAGTCTAGAGTACTTCCCCCCCCCAAAAAAAGATATTCCTATGTGTATGTTAACAACCTTACTCTATTTTCCGTAATAACAGCCATTCATTTTTTGAATGTTCCTGTTTTGTATAATATCCGTGGATTTTGGCATGCAAAACAATGATGTAATAAGATTTTGGCCTGAAAACTGATTTCTGAATGTTAGGGTTTGGAAGAGTCCTTCTATCTGGTGCATAGGATGAAAGATTCTATTCAGAAGGTTGTGGGACAGAAGATAGAGGAGAAGAGAAAAGAAAAGTGACAGTAGCTGGTATGAATTAGTAGATGGGTCTTATCAACCGAAAACAGGAGGAACAGTTGGAAGCTGCAACGACAGCTCTTGAGGCTACGGATCCTCGTTGAAATGACATCTTTCCTTTTCCGTGTTACAGTTTTAGTGCAGCAAATTTAACAATGCTCCTTTTTAGTTCCTTGGGATAATGTGGTCAATAGATAATGAGGTAGAAGGAATCTTATTTTATTTTCCTATTCTGCCCCCCCTCCCCTAAAATAAATCTGGAATTGGAAAATTGAAGTCCCAAGGAGCACACTGTGCTATGCCTGTGCCTGTGAATTTGCTGCTGCACTTCTAGCAAGATATGAAGACAAAATGCTCTTGGTTTTATTCAGGCACCCCTTGCTTCTGGCTTGAGCTGCGGTCTCAAGGAGATACTTTTAATTTTCATTATAGTGGCTGCCAAGAAAGCAGTCTAATAATTTCCCCCACAATAAAACACACATTAAAATTTACTAGCATGATTAATTTAATAATACTCACTGTCTATGGTGTCTTTTCAAAGACTTCTGAAGAGATTATTCCTGAGATACCCTTCCTTGCATGATTCCCTAAGTTAAAATAATTCACATTCACTGTGGCTGAGACCCTGGGATGGAGAGAGACAGATGCAAGGTTGTGGTTGCCAGAATATGAAATAGCAATAGCAATAGCACTTTACAGTGCTTTACAGCCCTCTCTAAGCGGTTTACAGAGTTAGCATATTGCCCCCAACAATCTGGGTCCTCATTTTACCCACCTCGGAAGGATGGAAGGCTGAGTCAACCTTGAGCCAGTGAGATTTGAACCGCTGAACTGCAGCTAGCAGTCAGCTGAAGTAGCCTGCAGTGCTGCACTCTAACCACTGCGCCATAAATGTATTATACAGGTGTATGCTAAGAGACATTGGTACAAAAAATGTGTCCTGGAATCCTTGTGTACGTTGTCAATACCACTTCTGATGGTCTACAAGAAACCTTTCCTCTTGAGTTCATACAATCAAAAATTCACCCCTATGAGTTGGGCGGGGACGATGACAAGGAGGGCCATATTAATGAATGCAACATCATGGGTATGTTTCGACTTGCACACATGTCCCCAAAGGAATGGATCATGCAACGTAATGCCACTACTGATGACAGTGACAGGATTCTGCTGGTGCCACTGTGAGTGTATCACTTGGCCGATGTAATTCCTTGTGACTCTACAGCCACATAGCTTGACTTCACACATTCGATGATGAGCAGGAGTTGGAACCAACTAGAGTTTGAATGTGCTTTTCCATGAAGTATCATTTGCATGCAACCCTACTTCCCCTTTGCAACCTTCAACAATGAGGCAAAGAAGATAATATAGTTCAATGCACCCTGTTTTGTTAAGAAAGATGTTTTATATATTTAAGATCAGCGGCCCCCAACCTTTCTAGCTCTGCAGACAAGCAGAGGCAGTGGGGGTGATGGGGGGATGGTTTCACGCATGCGCCTACCACTTGCACAAATGGAGCTTTGCACACTGGCCTGCTGCTTGTGCAGACCGGTTCCCAATGGGCTGCAGACCGGTACTGGTCTGCTGACTGTGGGTTGGGAACCCCAGTTTAAGATAAAAGGGTTCTCAAATCTGGCTTGTTTGGTTTCTAAATGTGATGCCTACAGTCTCAGAAAGATTATATCCATGATTTTTATTCCTTTGCCTCATTGTAGAAATAGATCTCAGCAGTTTATCTACCTATCCATCAGCAGTGGCCTTTGGGGGGAAAAAAACAGAAAAAGAAAAAAAAGCTATCTTAAGAAATAATTATGCTTGCTCTATCCATCTGCTAAATGTTGCTACCCTTAACAAGGCATACAGAAACATAAATAAACAATACAAGTGACTTAGCCATATTACATGACTTGTGTCAAGATCTTGTGCTCCCTGCATGCTGACACTTACACCCCTTGTTATGAAAAAAGATGTTCAGACAGGTTTGGAGGACTTCTGCAGTGAGGCTGCTCAGACTAAAACCAGCAAATCCTACCTAATCTTAGAAAAGGGATTATGTAGTCAATAAAATCCTATCCAAAATAAATGTTCCCAACATAGGATACATTCTGGTAAGGGCATATCTGACGTGTAGCCGCCCCTTTCAGTTACACTTGATCATGCCATGGCAATGCTTGTGTCACTTTAACAAAAATAATGGATAGAAGTAGCCTTGAACATATACAAGAAAAGCAATTCCTCTTTCTGATGAAGGCCAAGAACAAGAAACAAAGAAAAGCAAAAACTTTTACAGAGCCTTAACTCAAAACAGTCCAGTAAGAATGCTCTAAATAAAGCCACAAAGACAAAAGGCTGCGCCCTTTAACAAGAGAGCAAAAAGTAGAAAATTATTTGGAAACCTTGTTTTGAAAAGGGGGAGAGGGAAGAGACAGAGGCACAGAGACAACTAATAAAAAATGTCAAGGCTTCAAGCTGGAAAAAGGTCCAAATACAAAGCAAAGTATTTGGTAAGGCTGTATCAGACTAACCTGCAACATAACAGGACGATAAGGGTCTTAGGCAGGTATAGGTTCAAAAGGAAAGGCCAAAAGGAAAAGAAAGGAAAAAAAATACAGTCATTAGAAAGTGAGTAATAAATCAGACTCCTAAGTCAAGGCATTTTTAATATTATGAAACAGATTATCTGTTAGATTTCAGTGTGGGCAAGTATTGAGATGGCATTGATTGTGATTATGTATGATCTGTGTTATTATTAGGATAAGGTAGTGAATCCATCTTAACTTCACTGATGTCTTAGTGGCCTTCAGTATCTTGTGTCTTCCTGGAGTGTCTCAGTGGATCAGAGTGAAGGTACGCTATTATGGTGGTTCTCCTTTTTCCTCCAAGGCCAGTTCCAGTTGGTAATGATGGAAGGAGTTGCCAAGCCCTCAGCCCTTGTTTTTTGTGGTGTTTCAGAGCTGAATTCCCTCCCCACTGTTGTTTAAATGTTTGCTTGAGTGAGGCAATCTACAGCATGGAGTTAGATATCATCAGTGCTCAGGGGTGAGTTCCACTTACCTTCCCCACCAGTTTGCATCGCGACATTTTGCGCGTGCGCGCGTGTTCCCTCGTGCAATTTTGCTTCCGCACATGCTCAGTAGCTGCAATCAGCCCGAAACACAGCTGAGGAGCTGATCAGCTGTGTTTCGGGCGAAGGAATAAATGTCAGTATAAACCCGGGGACAGGCGGGAGGGCCATTTTTCAAGCAGCAGAAGAGGAAAAACCTTCCAAACAGTAAAAAATTCACAAAAAATTCCCAAAAAAAGATGGCGGCACCCACGGACTGGCACCAACCGAACAAGATCCGTGACGTCACCAGCGGGTCACTACCGGTTCAGGCGATCCAGTCCGAACCGGGAGGAACCCACCCCTGTCAGTGCTTGAACAGCAGGTGATGGCTGTAATATTGGAGACCTTTGCACAAATTCATCTTTGTATGTCAACTGTGCTTATTGCTGGACATTCCTGGTTATTCATGATCACTCATCTAGGTTGCCTCTTACCTGGATAATTGTACTGCACTCTGCACGAGTTGCCCAGAAGTTGGTATGGGGGCAGATAGTTGAGGGTGTACCACCACTATTTCATGACCTGCAGTTGGTTACCTCAAGGTGCAATTCAAAATGTAGTTATTATCTTTAAATATCTTCATGGCAAAGGTTTATTTGCAAGATCCCCTGTCTGCAATATTCACTACTTGTCCAAAAGTTTTAAGAGGCTTGGTATAGTCTAAATTCCATCCATCAATTAATGGTACCATCTTCCTTCTCTTTCACCATGTCTACATCCAACATTCCCCTTATGATCCAGATGGCTGTACCCATTCCTTCTTTGAAAGACTGCAAAGATATTGTCAGGTGGTCTCATTAACTTGTCTTGAATAACTCTCATTAGTTGTTTGAACTGCCTATGGTGAAGTGTGTGTGTGTGTGTGTGTGTGTGTGTGTGAATAAAAAAGACATTGAGCATCTTCATCAATTAGGGTTCCCAATATTTTATTGTAGTATATGCAAGTGTATACTGAAAAGAATAGAACAAGTTAATGTTTCCAGAACTATTTTAGATACTTCTTTAGATACTTTAGATACTACTTTAGATACTTAGATACTTCTACCAGTGCAGTCTTCTATTATCATGGTATTCTTTCATGAGCAACACATTTGTTCCAATTTTCCAAAGGAGAGTTGCTGGAAGTACTGGGGGAAAAGAAGAATCTGTTCCATTGATCCATTGTCCCAGGCAAACACATTGTTTATAGAATTATGGTGTTTCAAAATGTATATAAATTTGAGATGTGGGGCTACAGTATAAGTTAAAATTATAACTTCAAAAAATACCAACTGTGAAGTTTCTGAAAGATGTCCTAATTAATGCCACCAACATTATTATGACAATATTCAATGTATCAGCATTTTATGCTTATGACTTAGATTTCTATCCTGTTTTTCACCAGAAATTCAAGGCAGCGTCTATAGTGCCAAAAAAAGTCAGTGCAGTCTAGTGCTGCTTCAACAGAAGGATAGTATCAAGATTGTGTGAGGTGTTAGTTCCACTTTATACTGTGCTGATGAAATCACACTTGAAATACTGCATCCAGTTTTGGTCACCATAATACAAAAAAAGACATTGAGACCTTAGAAAAAGTGCAGACAAGAACAGGAAAGATGATTAGGGGAATGGAGCCTAAACATATGAAGAACAGTTGGAAGTGGTAATGTCTAGCCTAACAAAGAGATGGACTTGGGGTGACAGTCTTCCAGTATTTAAGTAGCCATCACAAAGAAGAAGGGGTCAACTTATTCTCCACAGTACCTGAAGGCAGGACAAGAAATAACGGATGGACTTCCGGTTGAACTTCCGGCGCCTTCGGAAGTGAGGTCTGCGAGCTCCGCGGCCCTGTTCTGAGCTCTCCCTGTTGGGTGCTTCATTTGAAGCCATAGCCACCCTGTAGGGATGGTGAAGCAAAGGGGGACCACCTTGCAGGTTGAGGGGAGCCGCATCTCCCCTCCCTGACTCGGAAAACCCCCTCATCCAAAGACTAGGAGCAGCGGCAGTCAAAATGGTTGCCATTAAGCCAGGGAACAGCCAGAAACCATAAGTTTGAGCAGGAGCAGAGAAACATTGAATGGTATTCCATCTGGGTGAGAAAAGATTTATTGCTGAAGCTTGACCCCCCAAAAATCTAAGGGGAATACATTTTAGAACGATTTGTTACAGCGGCGTGCAATTGTGAAAAAGCATATTGGAAACTTAAAAAGTAAATATTTGTTTAAAAAGAAAATTAAGTTGGAAATTGAATCCTCAAAACAAAAGGCGTAATAAGATGCTGGAACCATAACCCCACCTTTTCTTCAAATAATTTACCTTAAGTATTGGATTTATAAGTTAAAACAACAAGATAAATAAATTGGACGTCAAAATAAAAGCAGAGAGGTAGTAGAGTGAAGCAAAGATCGCTATCTGCTGATAAAAGTGAATTTTTGCAACTTGGGAGTAAACATTGAAATAACTGAAAATAACTATTGAACTATACATATTTAACTTCTAACCACTGGAGCCTGGAATATTAAATAAGATTTTGCATTTGGAGACCCCTGAATATCATTGGATATATAAAAATGACTTGAGGAGTGGAGGATCCCTGAAGTAACTGACTGATTTGATTGAACATTGATGAGACATTAAAATTTGACTTGGAGGTTTGGTTTCTGAATTGACGATTGTGGAGACTTAAATGGAATGGAGTCAATGATGCAAAGCATTAAGGATCTTATACTGGAACTACAGAAGGACATGGTGGAAATATTTGATCGTATAGATAGAAGACGGGAAAGTTGTACACAAGAGACAAGAAGCAAAGACCAGGATAACGAGAAAAGAATGGAATTATCAGTCGGAATAGAAGAGGAAATAGAATTGAGAAACCAGCAAAAAGAAGATAGCAATAGCAATGGCACTTAGACTTATATACCGCTTTACAGTGCTTTACAGCACTCTCTAAGCGGTTCACAGAGTCAGCATATTGCCCCCAACAATCTGGGTCCTCATTTTACCCACCTCAGAAGGATGGAAGGCTGAGTCAACCTTGAGCCGGTGAGATTTGAACCGCTGAACTGCTGAACAGTCAGCTGAAGTAGCCTGCAGTACTGCACTCTAACCACTGCGCCACCTCGGCTCAGATAACAAGGAGGAGACACTATTAAAATTAATAAGGATTGAGAAATTAAAACAGGGGGGAAACACTTTAAAAGATTTAAAAAAGAAATGGGAGGAACAGGAAGAGGCTTGGGGGGAAAAGATAGGAATTAGAACAGAAAGCTTTCAAATTAAACAGTGGGAAAGGGCAGGGCAAGGGGAAAAAATAAATTATAGATTCAGATTCAGAATATAAACTTCGAAGTAGATGGAATAAAAGACTGAAGAGAAAAATATGGGAGACAAGTCAAAAAAAAGATAGGATTAAAGGATTGGATGTGGACAAGAGATAATGGTTAAGGAGGGGGAAAAACATTATAGATATGTTATGATCATATTTTAATAATTGTATTAACATTAGAATGATATAGGCTGGACAATTAGTTGATATTTATTTATTTTATTTATTTATTTATTTTATAAAATTTATATGCCGCCCAACTCCCGAAGGACTCTGGGCGGCTTACATCATAAAAAATAAAACATATAAAAACAATTTAAAAAAGAAAGGGGAAAAAAAAAACCCCCAACTATATTTAAAATAAAACATTCACACAACCATGCATGGGCCAATCAGAACAACTATTGGCCCCAGGCCTGCCGGAAAA
>QLTV01003492.1:790199-820302 GCA_003457575.1 Thermophis baileyi
GCCAGGACACACACACACACACACACACACGGAGGGGTTTTAGGGGTGTCTTACCCCCGCAGTATTTTTTTCCAGAGAGTAAGTCATCTGTGTACCATGTTTGGTTGGAATTGCTCGAGGTGTTCCAGAGTTATGCTGGAACAAACATCCATCCATCCATCCATCCACATACATGCATCCTTTTATATATATATAGATAGATAGACAGACAGACAGACAGACAGACAGACATATATTTGTAACTGTCATCAAGATCTGTGTTTTGATCATCAAAATGAGCTCTTTTTGTTCTTATTTTCTTTTCTTCTATTTGAAAATGTCCACAAACATATAAACCTACTTATATTAAATGGCACATGTGAACAGACATATAAATAGCAATTATATTGTTGAATAGCAATTTCCTCTAAATGAGCAAAACCAAAGTTATTATATGTCCATAAAACAAGGGAAAAATCACCTTATTGAAATAAAAGATAAGCAAGCCATTTGATAAATTTAAGCCAGATTACTTGAAAGTTATCTTTTTTCCTTTTGAAAAAAAAAATCCAAGTCAAATCTTTACAGAAAACATGTTATCAACTCTCTAAATCAAGATTTGTCCTTTCTGTGCTGCATAATTAATCTCTTGTCCCTATTTATTGTTCCCACACTTTCTCTAATTGGAATATAGCTTTAAATAGCATATATACATGCTATTTAAATGGAGGAATTATTTATGATTTGAACACTCATATGGCCTGAGTTATGAAGTTGTCGCTTTATTTTTCTTTGAAATTTATTTGATCTCCTAATCGAGGCGCAAATCAGAGGAGTGGAAATTATTTTGTAGCGCAAAGTACCATGATTATATGCTCAACACGGCCATTCCCTTTGGATTTTAATAGTCTGCTTTATTTTTTAACTAGCTGATACCCGTGCTTCGCTACGAAACTACGTGATGGGGCTTGATAAATTGAGACTTAAAGCTTGAAAATTAATGAGTACTTAAAAAAGGGACTGTATTATTACATTAGAGATGGTAAGCTAAGTTTCTGTTACAGATGGACATTATTTGCATAGCATAAACTTTCAATTCGTGAAGGCTGGTGGGGAGCTTCCGGTGGTGATGTTGGGCGCTGCAGCTGGAGAAGGACGACCTCTGTCCTTTGAAACTGCTTTCTTTTCGCTTTTTGGAGACCCTTCGAGGCACGGAAGTCTGTAGGACTGAGTGGGAAAAGAGGGGCATCCCGGGCAACAGTGGAGCGAAGGCATTCGCCCGCTGGGGCAGTGGGCACCCTCTCTATCCAACGCGAAAAGTGCTCGTATCTGCTGAAATAGCATGGTGGGCCTGAAGCCATAGCGCACCACGAATGGACTTGGAAGCAAATTACTTTGACAGACTGCACCCGATCTAACAAAGAAAAATAAAGCGACAACTTCATAACTCAGGCCATATGAGTGTTCAAATCATAAATAATTCCTCCAGTCAAAATACCAATCCTGTCTTCTTGTAAGTAAAGACTGGCTGATCAAAATTGTAGAATTTTCTATTCAGTTTGCTTCAGGGCTTAACTCAAACCATTGTTTTTAATATTTGAAGCCCTGTAGGATTGGTCTGCCAATTCTAGACCGTAAAAATTAACATGTCCACTAAGTGGCTGCAATTATAAAAAATGGTAGCTCTTCCCTGTCATTTAACCATAATCAAGATCTGGACCTAGACATGCCTAGATCTTATAGCCTTAGATGTGTCAAGCTTCACACATTTTAATGAATGTTCCCCTCAACTACAACTAAGATCAGTATTCAAGAAATTGATTGATAGTGGCAAGAAAAATGCTTTTTGTACAAGAATAATTCAAATGAATCTCCATAGAATACCCATTTGCTTGCATCTTTGCTGAGATGTATTGAAATATTTGTTTGATCAGCTGTTAAGAATTGTTCACTTCTGTTTCTTTTTATTTCTTTTCCTATTGATCCAAATAAGAATTGGATGCAAATGATTCCTCCCTTCCTGTCACCATTAGAGAAATGACCCAATGATAGGACTTTCAACAGGTGGATGTTTTAGAGTTGCACTGTTTTTTCAAGAAGTGGGTATTACATATGTTGAAACCTTGCCTTAAATCATTTTCAGCTATGGAGGGCAGGAGGCAGAAACTTTATAAATAAATATATGTTCTGCCTGAGTCCCCTGCATATTTACTTGTATCATCAGTAAATATGAATTGGATTCCAGCTATAATTGTGAACCATGAAACAAAATATGAATGCTTATAAATTATACATATGCTAAAACTGAAGTATATATGATAAATTTTCCTGTTGAAGCCAATAGAACTTTCAAGTTTTTGTGAAAAATTGCATTCTCTGACCTGTATCATTGAAGATTGTCATACCCTTCCAAATTGGAGGAAAAATAAAGACACAGTTCTGTAGGTAAGTATGGTATACAGGGCAATTTTTTTCTGAGTATCTGCTATGCCACCATGTAACCATCACACACACATGCCTACTGGAAAAATGTTGAAAAAGAATTGTCCATTGCCTTGTAAGAAAGTGCCAAGGAACCTTAATTAGAAGAATTACCTTAGAGTTGGACTTTCTTTAAATGCCTCAGCAGCAAAGTTACAAGACTCTTTCAATCTCTATGTAAATAACATCAAATATTGTCCAATCTCCATGGTTTTGCTCATCAGAACTGAACATTATTATTACATTCATTAGTTTATGCAATATTACAAGGAAGACTCCATGCCCAACAGCAAATTATTTCAATTCTGACATGGCATTTCCAGAACCCTAAGGGTAGTACAATAACTTCTTTCAAAATCACAGATTAGCTTTTATATAGCTACTAAGAAATCTCTCTAGGTCTACTTATCTGAATGGGAAATGGAACAAAAAGTTCTGTTTATGAAAATATGCCTTGCAAATTTGCTACTGTTGTAATAAATGTTGAAACCTCAATAATTTTGATGGAACGGTTTCAATACAATCACTAAGCTTAAGTAAGTAATGTAACATAAACATATAACTGTCTGTAAGATCTACTTCATGATGGCATGTGATGAGAAATCAGAAACTGTAAAAAACATAAAGGATCATTTTGTCATGTCTGGCATAGTTGTCCAAAAGCCAACAAAAATATGTGTTCAAATACATTCAATGGTGTGATACAAAGAATTTTAAAGATTAATATTCAATTGAAGCCCAAACTCTTTTTGTTAGACTAATGGATAGATAATTAGAAAAAAAATGTAATTCACATTTCCATCATGCAAAAATGAATTTTATGGGCTTGATTATTAGAATGTGTACAGTATGGAAAGAAGGAAATTAAGTTAGAAAATTTTTTCTCCTTAGAAAAAGAGAGTAAAATATAAATGTGTTTGTAACTGATTTTTGGAAGACCAGAAGTCACTTCTTTATAACTTTATTTTCTATTCTTTTTTTGTCTATTTTTATACTTGTACTTTTTGTAAAAAGAAAGAAATAGAGTACTCTTGCATTTTCTCTTTCAAAATTTGTATTGTTATTCTTTTAAAATATGTGTTTGTGTGTGTTTGTGTGTATGTACAAATACATACACGTAAGGCATCTTGATTCCTTCAGTTTTCACTATTTTCCCCCTCTTGGTGGCAAAGGTTGCACATTTGTCCAGTCAAAACTCCATTGCAGTATTTTAGCTGTATATTTGAAAAGTGTCAAACAGCAATCCAGGTGAAACTTTACAAAGTTTCAGAATGTCCACGTAAAGGAGATAGGATAGATTGAGAAATGTTTTTAGTGTTTGATAACCATGCCCTGATTTGTTCAGTATCTCAGGAGCTCAGGAGGATCTTCAGCCAACATAACATACGTGCACACTTCAAACCCAAGAATACACTAAGACAGAAGCTTGTCCACCCCAAAGATAAACACCCAGACATAAACTGAGCAACGTGGTATATGCAGTACAATGCAGTGAGCCATGTGCAGATCTGTACATTGGGGAAACAAAACAACCACTTCATAAATGCATGGCTCAACATAGGAGAACAAACACATCAGGACTAGATTCAGCAGTCCATCTGCATTTAAAAGACACAGGCCACTCTTTTGAAGACAGCAAAGTCCACATTTTGGACAGAGAAGACCGCTGGTTTGAAAGAGGGGTCAAAGAGGCCATCTATGTCAAAATTGAACAGCCCTCTCTCAACAGAAGGGGAAGAATTTGACATCATCTATCTCCAGTCTACAACACAGTCATTTGCACTATTCAGGTGACCCTGAGAACACAGATAAACATTCAAGTTGCCTCAACGACTCTCTAAAAGAATGCAAATGACCAGCTGTCTGCAAGGAGTATAAATCCTTCCATTCCCCACCATCCAGTCAGAACTGAAGAAGCTTCTTGAATGAGAAGTGAAATGTCTTCAAAGAAAAACCAGAAAGTCCAGTTGCCTCTTGAAAAAGCACCTTTGGGATGACTCTGCCAGTCTCTCACCATTGACCAGCAACTGTGTCTTCCATGATGTCATTGTGTCATTGATGTTTGCACAAAGCTTCTGATGTTTCTATTGATTCCTGTTATTTCTATACATTGGAAATAGCCACTGCCTTTTTGTTAGGAACATGAGAAAAACTAGGTACCTATCACCCAGTTATATTGTTGCAATTTTCCATATTTAATTTGGCGCACTAAAGATCAAGGTCTGGATCTTCACTACCTCTTGTGAATTTCATTCTGCATTTTTTTAATTGTGAGAAATACTTCTTTATTTTAATCAAGGAAAGGATTAGGGTGGGTGCTTTGCTGCCATCTAGGGGACTTCTGGATTCCTGCAGTCCAGATTATGTAATCCAATGAGAAATCTGTGTTTGAACTCATTCGCTGTACTGATTAATTCCAGTAATAATTTTGTATAAATGTGATTGTTTTCAAATATTATATATGTAGTAAACAGCTTAAGTGGCAGAGAGATGGGCATCCCAGAGACCAAGGTTATAATGTAAAAGTAGAATTTCGCCAAGATGCTAAAAGTATAATCCCTAATCAAACCATATAAAAATCATTTTCTGCTTTGAATATTATATTTACTCAAACTCCTCCCTTTATATATATATTTGAAAGGAAGAAACTGAAAGAGCTAAATCCCTGATTTGGTCAGTGAGCCTTTTCCTTCTTTGTTTCCAAGATATTCCGCAACTAATCTTTCTTTTTGATGCTCACAGAGTTCTGTTATTTAAAGATTAAAAATGTTATGCTTATTATACCGCTATGGCTTAAGCAATATATGCATTATGTACTTGCAAATTAATTAGTCAATCCCTCAGTAAATTAATCAGGCCTTCCAATTTTTGTTTCCAAAGGATATTTTGTTGTACCCTTTCTAGTCTCAAATAAATGGCAACATCTCCTTTCAAGAATGTGTTCATGTTTCAGGAAAATTAATTTGTCATTAGCTACCCTGGCATAAATCCGTTAACAGTTGTAAAATGTACCAGTTTCAGAGAAAGAGAAGCCGAAATCTAAATCCACAAAGTGGAAAGAGATTGTCAAAAAAAATATATGTTTAATTATTGAACATAATTGCTACTCCAAATTGGATTATAAGTAACTCTAAATATTCTGGATTATTCTGGCCAGGAAGATCACATAGTTTTCACAACATATCTGTTAACAGTTGTGAAACAATATTGGAGAAGGCTGCACCACATCCTTCTCCGATATAATTTTGCTTTCACAAATCATAGAGCAGGGGTGTCAAACTTGCGGCCTGCGGGCCGGATGCATCACACACTGGCCATGCCCACTCCTGGTTTAGCGAAGAGGAAAAAAGTCACGATAAGTCACGTGACGACAATGTCACGCCGCGAGTTTGACACCCCTGTCATAGAGGATTAATGATTTTGCTTCAGTAGAATTTCAAAACTAGATCCCTAGCACTTTTATTTATCATTTCTTTTTATTTCATGCCCCATAACACTAAATTATTATTTTCATTCAATTAGACCTGGTACTTTAAAAATAAAAGATTGACAGAATCTCTGCTTCCATATTCTGGTTAGGTACACAAGAGACTATTGAGAAGACAGCCCAGAGAAATTTGGATCAAATTATTTCCAACTTGGTAAAAAATGTGGTAAAAGCTTGACTTAGAAATGTAGTTTCAAAGATGTTTTGGCTGCTGAAATATGAGTTCCATATCTAGTTTGGGGGGGGGGGGAGTGTGGGGATAGCTGATATACTTTTGTAGATATTATCAATTGGAAGTTCTTGCTATCCAAAAGATCATTCTGAATTTTTTATAACTGTTCTATGGCGTTACCATCCAGAATATTTTCCATTTATATTTTGCAGTTCTTTCAGCCAGCACTATTATTTTAGTCATTCCACAATTAATGTCAGAAATTCTTAGTTATGTTAAGAGGTTAACCTTCATAGCACTCCCTTTGTTCTTGTGAGAGTTCAGAGTAAGATAATGATATGTTTGCAAGCTAATTCAGAAGTGTGAAAGTCCCAATTTTCCAAACAGGTTACTATTAAATTAATGTAACATTTATCTAAAACTGGAAATAAAATATATCCTTGTTAGACTCCTTTTGGAATCTATATCATACGTGATGGGATACATGAATGTTATATCCAGTTATTCTATCTCTAAACCTAGTTTGTGAAGTTAAAAAAAAAATCTATCCACCAATTCATACTGGACTAGCATGATAAATTAGGATCCATATTTTTTAATGAAACAGCTTTCGCAGTGCCATAGATAGATATCGGCTGATAATATTCAATATACATACCCATATATTTACTTGCTTTTGGACAGAATTGCGTTTCTACTTGTTCCTGTACCTGTATTTATTTATGTATTTATTTTGCTTTGGGAGGGATCATTTCAAACTCAAGGTTATTGTCTTTTTCACCAAACACAGGATGACTTTTGTTGCTGGTTTGTTTGCATTTATTTTCAGAATGCTGATCTACATCTAATCTCTAACAATAGAGAAAAAAAACTTGAGCAGAGGGATTGGACTAGTAGACCTCCGAGGTCCCTTCCAACTCTATTATTCTATGTTCTATGTTCAGAGCTGTAAGATGAACAATTAAGCACTGCAAACTGATTTTGACTTGCAGATCTACACCTACTGTCTTAAAATCTCTCAGGGCATGGAAACTCCTGTAGTCAACAATATGTCAGACTCCTGAATTTTCCATATCCCTACTACTTCTTCTTTTTAAATAGATTACTTTACAATTTGCATTTCTTCTTGAGTCTGCTGCACCATCAAAGCTGGCCAAATGAACCTTGCTGAACCCTCAGCACACACACACACACACACACACACACACACACACACAAATAAATAAATAGCTGGCTGGCAACAGGGGCTGTGGGTTTTCATCATTCAGTTACACAATGGCCACTGAATCTCAATGATTACTTTTGGCGTGTATTATTGTTCTCCAGTGCTGTTTCTGGTGAATTGGCAGGTTCATAGATTTGATGGATTTCAAGCTGTTTGAGGCCAAAGCAGTAATACCCACTGAGAATGCTTGATGACTTTTCAAAGTTGGCATTGCCACAGCAAGGTGTCCTTTATTTTTTTCCCTTTGCTATTACCAGCTACTATAGAACTCTCTCTTACACACAGAAATGCACCCTCTCTCTCACACACACACACACACATATACATAACATCTTCCACTTAGCTGATTTATTATCTTTTGTGTCCTACTACTGAAGAGTTAAAATAAGTCTGAAAAGGACTAAAGTTGAGAACATTGAGAACAAAATATAAAAATAGCAGAGGAGCCACACATTCAGAGGAATACATACCATAGCATTGAATTTCTTCCTTTTGTTCTCTAATACATACTGTGTGTAATACAGGGTCCACTCGTTAAGGTAATCATTTCTATGCTCTTTTCATTGGTAGCCAGAGATGGAATTTATTCCAGATGTGGAATGAAGATGATGAAATACACTATGCCATGCAGCATTTGTGTTACAGGTAAATAGCAATAGCACTTAGATTTATATACTGCTTCATAGTGCTTTATAGCCCTCTCTAAGCAGTTGACAGAGTCAGCATATTGCCCCCAATAATCTGAGTCCTCATTTTACCCACCTCGGAAGGATGGAAGGTTGAGTCAACCTTGAGCCAGTGAGATTCAAACTGCCCAACTGCTGCAATCGGCAGTCAGCAGAATTAGACTGAAAATGCTGCATTCTAACCACAGCACCACCACAGTAATCCTGGTTAATGACCACTTTGATCAATGACCATTTGGAGTTATGATGGCAGTGAACGAGAAGATGTATGACTCCTTCCTAAACCTGTAGTCATCACTGCACCCGTGTCATGAGATGATCACAGTGCTTGACAACTGGCTTGCAATTATGATGGCCACCGTGCTCTATGGTCACATCATCACCAGTTGCAACCTTCATTGCTGGCTTCTGACAAACAAAATTGACGGGACAAGAGGTGACAAATGGTGATCACATGACATTGTACTTCCCTTAACAATTATAACTGGAACTGCCAGATGGTTGCAGTAAGTCAGCGCGGACATGTGATGTCATGCTTTACAATTCCATCATGTAGGAACCGAGTTCACAGTCCTACTTACTATTGTCCACCAAGTAATTCATTTTAAAATGTGCTACTGTCTATATTACATAGGATAGTAGGTGTAATGCTATACGGGGGGGGGGGGAAACTATTGTTGACTTTTCACAGTTTTAAAGCAAGATCTAAAACAACCTTGAGCTTTTCTCAGAGAAGTTGCTACCATCAACTGTTATAGCCAAGCATCTTGGGGCACCTTAAAGACTGAACGACGTATCACTAGATTTTAATATATCACAGACCCTTGGTTGCTTGTCATGGAACCTTGTTTTGACATATTTGAAATGATATCTAAACAACAAGGGATGTTTTATCTCCACTACTTCCTGCTTGTATCAGCATTTGAAGGTTAATTTGGAAGTCCTTCAGAAGGGAAAAATATCTCAAAAATTTCAAATATGTCAATTCTGGGAGTAAAAAAAAAAAGGCTTAGGTTTTTTTTCTTCTTTTTCCTAGAGGGCTAACCTAATAATTTGTAAAATGAATACATAACCATCCATACTTGGATTTTGGATTTTATTATGCAGAATTCTTTATAACAGAAAGGATAAAGAATCTCTGCTATCCTCTTAATAACCGTTAGGAATTAATCCACATCCAGGCTCTGTGACTGGCTGATATTAATGGGAAAATGAATTTGTAAAGTTTTTCTCAGCTGTATTCACTCAAAGTTTGCTCATAGCATTAACCATCTTTAAAGGGATTGTTTATTAATTTATTTATATATTCAATCTTTTGTAATAAGTAACTAAACTTATTATAAGAGCCGAGGTGGCGCAGTGGTTAGAATGCAGTACTGCAGGCTACTTCTGCCGACTGCCGGCTGCCTGCAATTTAGCAGTTCGTATCCCACCAGGCTCAAGGTTGACTCAGCCTTCCATCCTTCTGAGGTCAGTAAAATGAGAACCCAGATTGTTGGGGCC
This sequence comes from Thermophis baileyi, assembly GCA_003457575.1. Taxonomy (NCBI): domain Eukaryota; kingdom Metazoa; phylum Chordata; class Lepidosauria; order Squamata; family Dipsadidae; genus Thermophis; species Thermophis baileyi. Next base: position 799,733 of record QLTV01003492.1, read on the forward strand.
AATATGCTGACTCTGTAAACCACTTAGAGAGGGCTGTAAAGCACTGTAAAGCAGTATATAAGTCTATGTGCTATTGCTATTACTATTGCTAAATGTGTAACTCATTGAACACAATAATATTTATGGGATTGTGAAAAGGGAAGGGAAGGGCATAAAATCATTTTCTTTTTATTTATTTATATCCCACTTGTATTATTTTTACAATTAACTGAAGGTGGTGAACAAACACAACCCTTCTGTCCTTCTTTGTCCTATTTTCTCCACAACAACAACCCCATGAGATGGATTCAGCTGAGAGAGAATGACTAGCCCAAATTCACCCAGCTGGCGTTCATGGCTAAGGCAACACTAGAACTCATGGTCTCCCACTTTCTAGCCTGATACCTTAACCACTAGACAAAAATGGCTCTTTAGGAAATTTTTATACACGAAGACAAATGGGATTGCTGCCTATGCTGCTTGTGGATCTTCCATTTATGTCAAAGCCACAAAATTTCCTAACTTTTTAAGGCATGTTATTTTACAGACAGAAAATAAACATTTCCACATTTAAAGCTTTCTGAGATAGTTATAGAATGCTGTTCAAAAGTGTGTTCAGCTGAAGCAGCTGGAATGTTTTTCAGCAATCTTGTAGCTATTTCTTGAAAAGAATTGTTGAATGTCCATTTAAAGTTTAGGTTGCTGAAATTCAAATGCTTTATCTGTTCCAGCTGAAATAGCTTTACTAATATAAAAAAAGCCATTCAATTGCTGGTATAAAACTTAACAAACATAGCTTAAATGTTAGATTTCCATGTCAATTACAGTTGTTATTTGTTGTCTTTTATTTGGGATTTTTAAAGCATTGTCTGGCATTGGTCTGGCAATACATTTCTTTTAGAGTATTGTCTGAATGAAACAACCCGTCACCAAACCCAAGATAAACATTTTTTTATCAGATTTACAGATATTTAATCCACATTTATATTACAAGTTTCCATAGACTTTGTCAAATAATAATCAAGAAATATTCCTTATTCCAGGAATTACTAAATCCAGAGTTTATTATAAATTGAACTTTAATCCAGTGCCTGCTGACTCCTGATAAACCCATTTATGTTTCCATAGTGGTGGAAAAAATATAGATACTGCATGCAGTAATTTAAGGAATAAATTTTCTTTCTCATCATCAGTGATCGAAATAAAAACTTACAAACACATAAAAAGCATAGTAGTGAAGGATAAAATATTTGACCACACATTTAACCATAGAAGCTCAGAATGTAGCCACAATACTGGTGATGCTAACACTAGAGTTTGAAAATGGGAGCTTTACATAACAGCGTTCTGGAGCATAGTTGCAAATATGATAATTGGAATATTTCCATATCTCTCTATGGAAATTGCAGAAATTATATGGGCAAACTTAGCCAGAAAAAGTGGGTGGTGGAGGGTATAGAATATCTCCCCAGCACTGAGTGCAGCACATGTCACACCTGTCAAAAATTCAGCCTGGGGGAAATGAGAAATGTTAACTAATTGATTGGCACCCTAAGGCAAATATTCCTGTACATCTTATTGATGCTCCTTTTCATACTGTGTCTCATTGATCCTTTGAGAAAACATAACCCTAAACGTAACTCATGGTATAAAGAAAGCCTATAAATTACTAATATAACCTTCATACCACTCCTCTAGATAGGAGATTAATCCTCTCTAAGTGGAAGAATAATACCCAAGGGATGGAGAGGTAAATTCAGTGGTGGGATTCAGCTGGTTCGCACCTATTAGGGAGAACCGTTTGTTAACTTTCTGAGCAGTTCAGAGAACCGGTTGTTGGAAGCCTTTTGTTTTTTTCCACTTTACAGGGCTACTGTCAGGAAGGCAGAAAGAAACATTCTGGTGTTGTTTCTAGCCTAATCCTTATCTTTATTGCCCTGCTTACAGAAACTGCCTTATTACATTGTAACAGCTAATGGTTCTTGGCAGTACGCCCAGACTTTCTGTTGCTTCTCCGGAGTTTTTTCCCCTTTCTTTGCTGNGCTGCTCCTCAGTTTTTTTTTTTTTTTTTTGCTGGTACTTTGCTTTGCTTTATTAGGGGCTTGACTTTCTTAAAGGGGAAGGGTTGTTTTAAGCTTTTTACACTGCTTTAGTGGTTCCTGGCACTGTCCTTTTGGGATGTACTTTCAAGAAGCAGGGTGCAAGCTTGGCACTGATTTTTTTTACTGCCTTTCTGGGGACATGTGATCTTTCCTTAAATCTGGATGGTTTCCTTAGGATATCTTTAAGTGGTGCAAATGGATCTAAGGATTGCTTCTCCTGGGTGTGAAAGGGTGCTTTATCAGTTCACTGAGCACAGGAGTCTCTTGTCTATGGGGATTCTTCAGTCATCCAGGTCATGGCTGTCCCAAAGGTGCTTTTTTCAAGAGGCAACTGGACTTTCTTGGTTTCCAGAAAGTCCAGTTGCCTCTTGAAAAAGCACCTTTGATGCTTTTGCATTGCTTTGGAGTGGGCAAGGCACATGATTGCTCACTGATAGTAAGATTAAAACAAAAATAGGAGGTAGGGGTATGGATCCTCTAATTCATTTTAGTTTTCTCTCGTGATAATAAGGAAATACAATGGTCATCCATTCTGTCCCGCCCACCTCATCTGGGCTCAGGAACTCAATGCTGGTAGACCTTGCATGATTCAAGACCCTCAAGTTGGAGACATGGTCTTGTCAACCAATCTGAGGATGTAGCAGAACATATGTGAAATTTCTCCAGTTCTTTGATAATACCTATGTTTTTATAGCCAATCTCAATGAAATAAATTTTAACCTTCCTATGGAGACAACTTCTTGGTATGTCTACCCAAAGCCATTGACCTCTCCGAAATATGGGTTATCATCCCTGTAGTTTTCCACATGTTGGAATTGAAGATATATAGCTAAAAACATTTTCTATTCAGTCACAAGAAACCTGAAAGATCAAGGTTTTTAATTGCTATGAGTATACAGTACATATTTGTGGTAGAGTAGTCCATTTATCATGTTTAATTTATGTGGCAAATTTCTAAAATTCAATTATTAATTCATACATTATAATCAACTGAGAAAAACACAGTAATCCAATACCATTTTCACATGAAAAGTTGTGAAGCTGAGCTCAACTCTAAGACAATTTTAATTAAATTAGGATTTTCAGGGTGATACTCAAATTTACTGCAGAACATCTTTCTGGAGCCCTAAGTAAAATCCCATTATACTATTGATTGATAAACAGATAAAGAGAACTGTTACTTTCTACTAGAGATTGCAAAGTACCGTCTTCAGTGTGCTTGTCCTTGCCTGAGTAAGGAACTGGAAACAATCTGTTGTTTCTGTTCCTTCCTTGTGGGTAGGATCCCCCTGGCAATTCAACATCTATATCAGTTGTGGGATTCAAATAATTTAACAACTGGTTCTTTGCCCTAATGACCAGCTGGGTAGGCGTGGCTGGGTGGTCATGTGACTGGGTGGGCATGGCCAACTCAACATCACTCATGTCGAGGGGCACTTCATCTCACCCAGCCTCTCATGACCGTGGGGATGCTGCAACGGTCGTAAGTGTGAAAAACAGTCATAAGTCACTTTTTCAGTGCCATTGTAACTTTGAATGGTCACTAAATGAAATGTTGTAAGTCAAGAATTACCTGTACAAAAATACAAAAAGCTTCTTTGCTTTCAAAAAGCTGCCCTAAATACCAATCATTAGATTAGAAATGGGGGAATATACACTGAAAATCAATGACAGTCACAGCCATCATGGAAACCTAAACCATTGTGTCTCAATACCTTCCTTTTCATCAGCAATACCTGCCACCCAGGGTTATAAATCAGGCAGGGTGCCAGAGCACCTTGAGGAATTAAAATAGTTAAAATGCAACGATAACTATCAGCAGCCAACTCTTGCTCATAAAGTGAAACCCTTAGCAGAGAGGTCATTTAAGGTCTCCAGAAACTGGTGGGCATACTTGGGCTACAAAATGCCAAGCTAAAGAGACAAATTAACAAAGTATATAGGGGACCCAGGTTCAAGTCTCTGCCCTCCGAAGCTTGTCAGGATCACAATAAAATTAGTACATGCCACAGATATCTAAATAAACTTCAAGCCTGTGTTGGAAGAAATATCCATCTGGTTCATTCCAAGCTGGGAGAAAGACACTGGAAACATGGAGGCTGATTGGAAAGATGAAGCATAACCACATGAGAGCTAATCCCATTCTTCCTTTGTTCAGACCTTGCTGCAGGGAATTTTTGCCTATGAATAGAGCTATCTATCTCTTAAGTGCTGACATCTGCTGTGGGCTATTAAGGAAGGTGGGGGCTGCTTTCCAAGGGCATGTTTCTCCATTTCTCATCCAGGGAAATATAATATTCTGCCTTTTTAATATTTCTCAGAATATTTCATTCCTCTAGGAGAGGGGCGGGTGCTAACTTTCTACACTTAACAACAGTGGCAAAAAAAATGGACATCAAATGGGGCACAACTCACAACCGCCTTGCTTAGCAACGGAAATTCTGGTGGTTGCAGTCGTAAGCTGAGGACAACCTGCATGGCTGAAGGTCTTCTTCAACCTCCTGTTGCAAAGCTGGCCGGGGAATTCTGTGATTTGGAGCTCCTCTCCCAAAGGTGCTTTTTCAAGAGGTAACTGGACTTTCTTGAAACCAAGAAAGTCCAGTTGCCTCTTGAAAAAAGCACCTTTGGGACAACCATGACTTGGATGACTGAAGAATCCCCATAGACAAGAGACTTCTGTGCTCAGTGAACTGACAAAGCACCCTTTCCCACCCAGGAGATTCACAGAAAATCTCAGAAAGTTAGCTACCGGTTCGCCTGAACCAATGAAAACCGGCTGAATCCCACCACTGATATACAGTATATGAAACTACTAGGAGTGATCATCCAGGAATAGAAAGTTGAATGGTACCTTTATGCAGCTTATATTCAGGGTAATATGACTCTTTCCATCTTCTTCAGGTATATCAGTCCCCGTGGTTAGCTTCTGCTTTGATAAGACTGTCTGGATAAGGCAGAAGAAGCTAAAACCAATCAATGCAGCTTTGAAATGTTGGAAGTTGGTAATAGCTAGGCTTGGAGAAAACATTACCTCCTCTGGATGGGGCCACACTCTCCCTAGTAGAGCAGCTTCTCCATTCTTATAGTTTTTTTTTCAGTACTTTTCTGAGAAGATGGTGAGGGATGCTCTGTTGTAGTGTTCTCCACTGCCTTCTTTGTTTTTAAAACAGATTACAAACTGGCAAGGGTGTTACAGTGTGAAGAGGTTCCTGTTGAACTTTGCCTTCAGAGGTTGTGGGTGCTCCATTCCTGGAGGTTTTCAAGAAGAGAATAGACAGCAACTTGTCCACAATGATATAGGGTGTCTGGCTTGAGTAGGGGGTTGGACTAGAAGACTTCCAAGGTCCCTCCCAACTCTATTATTCTATGTTCTATAATCTAACCCCTTGAAATTTGGACTTGTGCTTAAATGAAAAACAGTAATCAGATTTACCTTAGGTTGATGGCATGTCTGGAGTTGTACATCCAAATCATAATATGATGGTATGTCCCTCTATGAAAGAGACGGGTGATTAAAAAAGGTGAAAAATAAGTAAGTAAGTAAGTAAGTAAGTAAGTAAGTAAGTAAGTAAGTAAGTAAGTAAATACATACATACATAAATACATACATACATACATACATACATACATACATACATACATACATACATACCAGGGGTGGGTTCTAACTTACCTCGCTGCCGGTTCGCTTCCTCCTGTGCCGCGTGAGCATGCGCATGCCTCGTGGGCGCGCCTGCGCTTCGTGCGTGCATACGCAGTAAAAAATAAAATTAAAAAAATTAAAAAAAAATTAAAAACGCCGAAAACAAGATGGCAACGCATGCGCAGTGCCGGAAACTCGGCTTATGCGCATGCGCAGAAGAAAAAATAAATAAAACTATTTTTTAAAAAAAAAATTTTTAAAAATTTTTTTAAAAAAGATGGTGGCGCCCACGGACCGGCACCGACCGAACCGGATCGGTGACATCATCGTGATGTCACCAGCGAGTCGCTACCGGTTCGGGAGAACCGGTCCGAACCAGGAGGAACCCACCTCTGATACATACATACGTACATACATACAGTACATATGTGCCACAGAGTTAAATGTGTGTGGTGTTGAAAGATAAAACCAATACAAATTCATTTTTTTAAATTTTGCTCTCATAAATTTTATCATGGTTCAGAGAAATGAAATCTGAACTCAGCTTGTCCAGACAAAAGGTGATAAAAGAAATAAAAAAAAACCAAAATCTTCTCCATGAGAGACTGAATAAACACCTACAGAATGTGTTTTTTCCAATCAAATTTTTTTTTATTAATAATATGTGCTATATCAATGCTGCCACAAAAGGGACGTGTAAACAAAATAGTAAATAACATCCTACATCTTGAGTATGGCCACTAATATGGAGAGATAACACTGAGACCAGATTTGAAGAATAGTGAAAATTCAACAAATTATTTCTGTTGGTGCAGTTTATAAATTGCTGTTTTCCTACCTGAGATATTCACAATGACATGAAAGAATACTGGAGACAAACTTAAGCCTGCAAATTCTGGCTGTCATACCCAATTATGGGCATTAATTTGGGTCATCCAACCTTTACTCTAGGTCAGGGTTCCCCATCTTTTCTATGCTTCACACCCCTACAAAATGTTTGCACCCCCTACAAAAGTAATGTGAATCATGATTTGTCACTAAGGGACACAAGTCACTCTCTGTCACACCTCTGAAATTCCCTCTTGCAAGGACACAAGCCACAATTTGTTACATCCCCTGAAATTCCATTTCATTCCCCCTGGATGTGTAGGCATGCAGTTTGGGAATCCCTGGTCTAGGTATTCCAAATACAGCACTTGGATGGAAAGCAAGAGTTGGTAAACTTGAATCTAATCTTTAGATAAATATCTTTACCTTAGGTTGAAACTACACTGCTCCCCTAGTGGGCTGACCCATCTAATGTTGGCAGACAGCTACAAATTTTCCTGAGAAATAGCAATCCAAAAGAAACCGATCCTCTATGATTTCTTCAGTGATGCCATCTTAGAGTCAAGTTAGATCAATAGCAATAACAATAGCACTTAGATATATACCATTTCATAGTGTTTTATAGCCCTCTCTAACTGGTTTACAGAGTCAGTATATTGCCCTCAACAATCTGGGTCCTCATTTTACCGACCTTCCAAAGGATGGAAGGCTGAGTCAACCTTGAGCTGGTCAGAATCGAACTTAGATATAGAAGATCAAACAGATCAAATATAGAAGATCAAACAGAACAGCTGTTTTCTCTCATAATATTACTGCAAATAATCAAAGTTTAGTATCTAAACCAACCTCATATTTATATCATATCACAGGTCCCAAAGTTAGGAGAGCTTTATCCTTAGAATGATTTAAAGTTCTCCCACAACTGTCTTGTAAGGGACATAAAGGAAAGCCTCATATGAAACCCAATACTGTCCCGGTGATATTGGTACCATAGAAACCATAACCCATGTTCTTCTGTATTGCCAGTTGTACGGAGACATTCATCAGCAGTTGATTACATTCTTTTATTTAAATTTCTGGGTCAAATTACATTTCCCGATATCCGATTCCAAGAACTTCAGTGTGCTCTCGGTTTCATAGGACACTAATGAAGCTTCATGGGGCTAATTTATTTGATGGGAGGTTTGAATATGTACAGTATATGAACACATGCACAAACACCAGCCCCTTGAATATTCAGCAGCTCCTTCAGTTGGAACAAGAAATTAACTGAGTGCTATGCAGATTGTATTAAACTAGTATATTATTTTTATAATTAACAATATAATTGTGCAGTTCTATAGAGAATCACAATAGGTGGGAATGATTTGCAAAGAGTTAAACAAAGTTAGTAACGTTAGTATAGATAGTAAAATTATTAAATTCTTTTAATTTAAAGTACAGTATCTTGCAATGTTTCTATCTCAATTCTCCCAATGTTTTCCTTTCATTCCAGCATCTATTCATCCATCCATCTTACCTCTTATGTATCCCAGTGAACTCAACCAACAAAAATATTCTGGTATTTATGTCTTCTCCATCCTAATTATATCTCTATCATGAGGGTTCCTTGGTGATCTCTGAGCTTGATTGTTTTCTTGCATCGATGATATTACCTAGTTTGGTAATGAAATATCTACAAACAACAACAACAACAACAACAACCAAGCCCAGAGACCCCTCATTTCAACCCTGAGCTACAAATACTCTATTGATACCTCTATCCTTTGAGCACCATACAGTATATCAACTGGTGAAGTTGGGCCAACATGGTTCATGGCTCCACATATTCATTTTATAGCACATTCTTCAGCTGCAGAATGTGCTGTAGAATATTTATTTATTTTATTTGTCAAGCGTATATATGATTACAGACAAAGTATAAACAAAGTACAAGCATGGTTATGAGTACATGATATTTTACGAATACATGGGTACATTAGGACAGGGACGGTAGGCACAATGGTGCGCTTATGCACGCCCCTTACAGACCTCTTAGGAATGGGGTGAGGTCAACGGTAGACAGTCTAAGGCTAAAGTTTTGGGGGTTTGGGGAAGAAACTGCAGAGTCAGGTAATGTATTCCAGGCATTGACCACTGTTGCTGAATAGTCGAATTTTTTGCAATCAAGTTTGGAGCAGTTTACATTAAGTTTGTATCTATTGTGAGCTCGTGGATTGTTGATTACTTCAGGAAATAAGATGCTGCCTAGGAAATGGTCAGACAAGAAGGAGCACAGCCCCCAGCTACATAGTTTGCAGAGCAAGAGGCTTAGGCGGGACCTTCGCTAAGTTATCTATCTGTAAAAGTGACAATGGGAGAATTCTACTTTCAGATTTACAAGATTCTGTTAAGGTACCTTTACAATAAAGTGAAATTTGTTCATCTAGTCATGTTTTCTGTCTGGTCTACCTACCGTAGTAGGCTGACACTTATAGTGACCCATCTGGTGCCAAAAGCAAATGACATTTTGTAGGAGTGTCAGCATTTACATCACAGGAGAAGCAGCTGTGCATGTATTGTGAGATTTGGGTGATTCACCTAGTGGGATGGTTTCTTCTGAAAATTCTAATTTCTCAGGACATCTGTCAAACTGTTTTGGTGTGAATTTAGTACGTTCTCATCTTTTCCTGGCATATGATAAAACTTTAGGAGAGAGTGGGAAAGAGAAGAAGCATGTTAGCAAAATGTCATCAATTCTCAGGGTTTTTTTTTTTTTTTGAGAAACACCTAGAAATTATATAGCAATAGCAATAGCAATAGCAGTTAGACTTATATACCGCTTCATAGTACTTTACAGCCCTCTCTAAGCGGTTTACAGAGTTAGCATATTGCCCCCAACAATCTGGGTCCTCATTTTACCCACCTCGGAAGGATGGAAGGCTGAGTCAACCTTGAGCCGGTGAGATTTGAACCGCCGAACTGCAGCTAGCAGTCAGCTGAAGTAGCCTGCAGTGCTGCACTCTAACCACTGCGCCACCTTGGCTCATATGCAAAGAAATAATACCCTTTATGAGAAATAAAAGTTAGAATTTTTTTCTTCATTTTTTTTCTTTGCACCAGAGCTATTTGCATATTTTATGCCACAGTATACATTAATATTCAGAATTTATATTGTAGGAAATGTAGCTGTCAAACCACTTTGTTACTATATTCAAAGTCATATGCAGAACTGACAGAGTTCCAAGAAAAGAATTATTGCATTTGTCTTTAAAAGAAAAAAAAGTAATGATTTACAAAAGGTTTAGCTGGATTTCACCGCTTAAGATATTAAAAAATAATTTAATAAATAATTTAATAAATTTAATAAATAATTTAAAAAATAATTTAAAAATATTTAAATTATCAAATTATTAATTTGTGTAAGAGAAAAATAGGGGTGAATTCAAGCAAGCAAATTATCTAAAATATTTTGACCAAGTTGTCAAATAATAATAATATTAGAGGGATTCTTATGTGTACATGATGCTACTTCCATGTTTAATTCCGGAAAAAATAAATTTAAAGAAAAACTTTTTTTTAAAAAAAGCATAATATTCACTGATGCTAATATACACAATATATTTTTGATTCTGGAAGTGAAAGTTTGACATTTTATTTGGACAACTAGGTGTAGTTTCACCTTAGGCATGAAAGCTGGCTGGGTGACTTTGGTTCATTCACTCTGTCTCAACCCATGACTGGAGGCTAAAACATATGAAGAATGGTTGCAGGAATTGGGTATGTCTAGCCTAAAGAAAAGAAGAGGTGACATAATAGCAGTCTTCCAATATCTAAGGATCTAACCCTAACCAACCTAGAAATAAGGAGAAATGTCCTGACAGTGAGAACAACTAATCAGTGGAATGGCTTGCCTACAGAAGTTGTGGGTGCTCCATCACCAAAAGATTGGACTAGATAACCATTTGTCTGAAATGGTATAGGGACTTCTGCTTGAGCAGGGGGTTGGACTAGAAGACCTTCAAGGTCCCTTCCAACTCTGTTATTCTGTTATTCTGTCAAGGCTCAGGCAACAAGCTGGTTGGTCAATTCCTTTAGCACCAATGTATCAACATTCAGAGGACCCTAGCCATATCAATTCCTTCTTCCAGTATAATTTTCTGACTCCCCATTTTAGTCTAGAACCTTGCTGTTTCCTAATAATTTTCCATTTAGTACTAACCTATTATATGTTTCTGACGACAGCCACGTTTGATAAGATATTCTCATATGGCTGGGCAAACCTGAGTTGAATTGGGGCAACTTAAATCAAATTTTACTTTGTCCAAGATGAACAGATGATTCTAACTCAGTCTATTTCTATTCAAAAATAGAAATGGTGCAGCTCCAGCCTCCATTTGTCAATAAGGGATATACTTATGTACGTCTGGTGATTGCTTTTGTAAAGGAGAGGAAAATATTTGATTTAGGAATCAATAGGCTAGGTAGATTTCATCCTTCCTGACTACTAAGACAGCTGTTGTGACCCAGCGCGGCAAGCCCCCAGGAAACGACACACACACACTGTTTTCCAAAACAAAGAAGACTTTACCACTAATAAATGCAGCTTAGTAGCAAGTTGGTTACAGGTTCTTGTTGAAACTCACAGAACAATTTGGCCGGGATTCCAAAATACAAAACTACAAACAGGTCATTAAGTCCATAAATTATCCTCCCTTGCCGGAGTTGGCCGAGAGCCCAGACTGGAGTTATTCCAAAGTTCAAACAGCAGCCAGACAAAATACTTGCGTTGTTTCCAGCAAGAGTTTCCACTGTGATGCAACCTTAGGGCGTGGCCCCTCTGCCTGCTGGTTTACAGGTGAGGAGACCTCCTGCTACAGAGCCACTCTTGCCGGCTAGCTGCCCTGCGTGCCCTAGCATCAATCAGAGGCTCCTCCTCTTCACTGGAGTCACTTAACTCCTGCTGGGGAGGTGCAGAAGGCCCTGGTTGATTATCGTCCTCTGGCCCTGTGTCCTCCTCGGTCTCGGACTCAGGTGCCGGAGATACAGACTGATCTTGCCACCCCATGGTCAGTTCTTGGTCTTCCGGATCCATGAGCAGCTGCGCGGGAGTTGGGCAAGCCACAACAACAGCCAAGGAACTGTGTATAAACTTTTCCTATAGGAATGGTGTGATGCAGTGATGGAAGACAGAGGGAGAGGGAGGTTAGATCATTTTATATAACAGATAAGCAAAACAAGTGCTAAAAAATATTCAGACACAGGGACTCTTCTTCAAATCCTATTATCTGTGACATGAAAATATTTCATTAACCATTGTTGTTGGTGATTCTTCTTCAAGTACAAATCCTGCCACACATTTATTTATTTAGCGTATGGAACACAATGAAGAAAAAAGAGAAGTCTACAAATGCTAGACCCAATGCAGTCCTGGCAGCCTAAATTGCTAGTTCATTCTGTTCAATGCTTGTGTGTGCCTATCCTTGGTGCCCCACAGGGGAAAAACTAGCTTACACCAGCCAGCTAGTGGCGCTTGAGTTACTGGCTATTCCAGGCTCCTCTACTGGTCCCATGTTTTGTTGCTTCGCATCTGGCCAGGTTGAGCGCCGAACATCGAGCACTGGCTTCTGTTCTCAATATATACGAACGCAGCTAGGTTCTGCATCCTGCCACACAAATGATGCACAACACATCTTGGAGCCGAGGTGGCGCAGTGGTTAGAGTGCAGTACTGCAGGCTACTTCAGCTGACTGCTAGCTGCAGTTTGGCGGTTCAAATCTCACCGGCTCAAGGTTGACTCAGCCTTCCATCCTTCCGAGGTGGGTAAAATGAGGACCCAGATTGTTGGGGGCAATATGCTGACTCTGTGAACCACTTAGAGAGGGCTGTAAAGCACTATGAAGCGGTATATAAGTCTAAGTGCTATTGCTATTGCTATCTATATCTACACAACTATGCTATTATTGATAGATTCAGGGACCAAATTCTACTATTCACTTTCCTCAAGATACTTTGCATTGAAGGTAGCAAAGTTACTGGCCTTGCTGCTAAGACATAATCCTGTGAGACAAAAGTGAGGTTTAATGTGTAGCCTCCAGTGAGAGCTCAGCCTTAATAATATGGGCAAGATTCTTGATGACCGTGATGGCCATGAATTCCTGAACTGTCTCTGATTCTGCACCCATGGAAGGCCCAAACTATAAACCTGGGGAACTTCTATGTCAAGACAACTACAGGATTGAGTAGCATAGGGAAGGAAGTCTTTTTTAATATATATTTTTATTATAACTTCATTCTTCTAAAAAAGGAGGAGAGAAGTCTCCAAAAGCAAAAAGAGATAAAGTCTGAATATTCAGGCTTAACATAACCATACCAACTAAAAATCAGATCCCTTGCATTTCACTGGAATTTGTTTTCAGTATGTATAGGAGGACTTGTAACCCCCCTTTTAATCTAACCTTGGCAAGAATAGTTGGCGTTTTTAATCTTAATCCCAAAATATGATTGCCTATGAACTTGGAAGCTAAGGCTGGGAGTGAGGTTTTTGTTTTTTTGTATTTGGATGATTTATTGGCACGCAGATATTGCCATCATATGTAATGCATGGATCATACTATTTCCTAAAAGAAACACTTCAAAAGAAAAAAAGAAAATTTAAGACCCACAAATTTGCTCATATTTTATATGCAGCCTTGATGTGATGTAATGAAGGATCTTACCTTGAGTTATGTGTCTGTTATTAACCTGCCACACATTGTCAACTTCCTCTGTTTCTTTGAAGTGTGATGTTGATTTATTCCAGGGTAAAAGTAAATGTCAGCGTCATCTTTCTGACAACTGTCCTTTTTACATATGTCAATTTCACCCTTACATCAGCTTTCAATATTTCTATAAATACTCCTCATTTTTTTTGTGTGAAAAACAATTTCCATAGAAACTAAAGCATCTAGAAGAGAAGTACACTTAAAATTGCCTTGATTTTAACTTCAAGAACTGAGTCAGTCTTTAAAAGGTTAAGTTAGCAACAGACTATTTAAATATATATATATATATTCCAATGGAAATGCTCTCATTTTGATCTTTTCTTCTCCACAGGGATGTTATTATCTTTATCCCACCTGGTTTCCTCCATGACAATAGCTCACATTAACTACCCCCCCCACACACACAGTTAAAATAAGAGAGGAGAATCAGGCCCTATTTTAATGGCTATATCCTCTTGATTGATTTCATTGCTTTGACCTTCTGTCTACCATAGGTTGGGGATGAAAGCTTAAAGCAGAATGATTGGGGTCTGTATGTAGTGTTCTAAATCAGCTGAGAATTTAGAATTGTATGCAAGATTCCCTGCTTTCAGTTAATCATACCAACTCATGTATTGTGGTGAATGGGCCCACCACAGTAGCAGATACAATTCAATTTTTCTTTCACGTGACGGTAATTGTATCTGACAATGATAAAGTATTTAAAGGATTGAGCTAAGACTGGAGAAGTCCAAATTCTATCCATCTATCCATCGTAATCAGTTTTACAACCCCTTGAATTTTGAGGGTCATATTTGCTTCCTATCTTTTCTCCAGCTTTGATTTGTATAAAGGAGCATAAATAAAAGTAGAAAAACTGGAAGTTTTCATACTGTAGGAAGTTGAAATCCCATTATCAGAATGATACATTTTGAGTGGATCAGAAAGAGTAGCTTCAACAACTAACATCTGCTGCTTTGCTACTTTTATTGAGATAGTTTTATACTGCCTTCTGAAAGTTAGTTTTTCTCTTCCTTCCTCCCACTATATTTTACTATTAGGCAAACTGTTTCATAGAATATTTATTCAGAATATATTTCATATGTACAAGCTTTAGTAAGTAGAGCTGAAGCAAACAGATGTGAAAACCCCAACATGCACATTTTATTGTCAATCCCCGGTGGGGCTGACATTTTAAATGGAAACCAAATTCTCATTAACTTTAGGAAGCTATTGACTTTCAGCATACATAGGCACTCACTGTTTGTTGATAAATGGTACTAAAAAGGAAAGGTAATCAGAAAAGAACAGATTTGCCATTACTTTATGTTGAACATTCAGCCAATGCCTTCTGAAGAGAACTTGAGCTTCTGAACTCAATCTTGGTTGCCAAACATCTTCGCTCAACAGCCAAGGGGCATTCACCAGTATTTCTATCAGGCACAAGTATGACTAATAAAGTCTAAGTGAATTGCTTCAGCAATGTCTCTAGAGGTGAGGGAGTCAAAGTCTGTGAGTTGACACACAAAAATCATGACAATTGTGTTTACCATCTGTGACTGTGATGTTACGTTGATTGTTAGAAAGAGAAAAAAACTCAAAGCAAAGAACTTGGAGAAGCCATTTGAAATTAGGGAGGAAAAGGTTTGATTTCCAGGCAATCGATTATAAAAAAATGTACTAGAAAGCCATGGTGGTGCAGTGATTAGAATGCAACATAGCAGGCTAACTCTGCCCATAGACAGCAGTTTGATCCTGACCGGCTCAAGGCTGACTCAGCTTTCCATCCTTTCAAGGTCAGGAAAATGAGGATCCTGACAATATGCTGATATTTCTAAATCATTCAGAGAGTGGCTGTAAAGCACTATGCGGTAGTATATAAGTCTAAGTTCTACTACAATTGCTATTGTTATTGCTATTGCTAGAAAGGAATGAGAAATTTTACTTAGTATTTCATTTGATTATGAACATATTTTTACATTATTGAATTGAAATGATTCTGATTTTGTATAAAAAATACGTACTAAGGAAAATTCATGTATTCATGAATATTAGTTACCAAAGTACATCATAACAAAGTAATCTATTGCCAAAAGAGAGGTATGTTAGAAAAAATAGGGCAAAATGCATTGAAATTGTAAATTTAGTGTAAATATTAAATTGAATTGGGAGGGGGGATTTTCTCAGGTACAATAAACCAGATGCTGTTCAACAGATTCACAAGAATGAGAACAGGAGAGGAACTGAGCCTGACACATTTGGTGAGCCATAACCTTTACCAGGCAAAAATAAACAGAGTGAAAGCTTACACAGATATTCAACCAGAGGTGAAAATTCCAAGAGTCAGCCATGATATATTTGCCCCAAAATCTGATCTTTTCAAACCCCACGGAGTTCATGCATCTGAGATCAGTTATAGGCTATGGAAAAACAAAAGCAATGTTGTGTGTGAAGGGGAGACCTGCTAAAAAGCTGGAATGGAGTGAGCTTGATTTTTTTTTTTTAAACAGAACTGAACTTGATTTCTAGTAGCAATGTTTGGGTGCTAGTTAGAAATTCATAAAGTAACTTGGATTTTCAGTAACTCATTAAACTGCATGAGTCTCTGTGGTCTCAGTGGAATATAAATGTTGAATTAAATAATCAAACAAACAATCTATTGAGTCCTTATGTAATGGAAGGGTTGATCATTGGTTAGGTAAAGATGGTCTTAAAAGTGTGGGAAGCAAAAGTTTAAACATTCATTCCCATCAACACTTCATTATTCCTCCACTGTTCTTAGGTTATTAATCTTATTTTTAAATTGAATTTTAAACATATTCTGTTAGGCTAGGTAAATCACATATCCTTAGGTCAACTCCTGAGCTGCAATAGTTTTGAACAGCCAGTTTATGAAGTGAATAACATTCTAATGTTCACTGTAGTAACCCTTGGTTTAAAAGGCTTCAGTCCTGTGGATTTCAAACATAACAGATAGATTTTCTGACACACTGAATGGTTTGTCCATTAAATTGATGTTTAGTAAACATTACCCTTTACATATAAATTACTGTGGTGGAATGTAATCTGGAGTTCCAGGACGAAGGGAAAGCATTCCAGAGGAGCAAAAGACAGAGACATTTAGATAGTTTGTGTGGGAGGAAGAGACTTAAAACAGCTCCTGCCTAGGAGTTCTCAGAGTATATATGTTTAATGGTACATATAGTTTACTTTAATTTGGCAAGATTTCTGTCTTTAGGGGAGGAACAATAAGGAAACTGCTTAGAAGGAATTGCAAGTATCTTTCATGGTTTTTAGAGGGTAATAATTATGTAATTATGAAATTTTGGGCTTAGACAACTTAGAACTATGCCGCCTTCAGTCTGACCTAAGCGTAGTACACAAAATTATCTGCTACAATGTCCTACCTGTCAATGACCACTTCAGCTTCAACTGCAATAATACATGAGCACACAATAGATACAAACTCAAGGTAAACCGCTCCAAACTCGATGGCAGAAAATATGACTTCAGCAATATAGTGGTCAATGCCTGGAATGCACTACCTGACTCTGTGGTTTCTTCCCCAAACCCCCACAACTTTAACCTTAGACTGTCTACTGTTGACCTCACCCCATTCCTAAGAGGTCTGTAAGGGGCGTGCCTACCGTCCCTGTCCTAATGTCCCCATTTATTTGTATCCATTTCATGTATTCATAAACATGTTTATACTTATATCTGTTATCTTATACATGCTTGACAAAAATAATAAATAAATAAATGAATAAATAAATGAATAAATAAATAAATAAATAAATAATGATGCAAATGTCATATATTTTGATTGAATGGACATTCAGATTTAATAAACACAGTTTCCTACTGAGATGTCCATAAAATTGAGATTTTACTTTATTGAAAACACATTTTTTACTTTTTTGATCAGTAGCTAAAGCATAACACCTACCACTTTCAATGGGGTATGTTTTCAGGTAATTCATTGCAGATGGAATTCTTATAGCATATGTGCAGCCCCTCATTTCATTTGTATCTACAGCACCAGAACATTTTATTGCTACAATTCAGCAGTAAAAGAGACAATTTCTGCAGTGTTATTGCTTTTTCAATACATAATATTGAGAATCAGAGGTGGAAACTCTCTTGGAAAAAAACTAGTCCCTTTTCCAAATTTTGTCCTTGCTTCATCTACGATCTATTACAACATTATAGTGATGACGTTTGGCCATTTCATCATAACATTAGGTAGGATGATTTTGGACAATTAGAAGTTTTATGATTGTGGAAATGAGAGTCAAATTTGTATCCTAGAGGCCTCCTTCTCTCACTGTCTCCTTAATAATAAAACATCTGGAGCACCAGAACTGGTAGCAGTACAAAATAGACAAAGTAATAGAAGATGAAGAAGCTTTTAAGGTCCTTTGGTACTTTAGAATTCAAACAGACAAACATTTGCCACATAACACCCCAGACGTAACAATTTGTGATAAGAATGAAAAAAAAAAAAGTCTGGTTAATGGATGTGGCAGTGCCTGGAAACAGCAGAACCGAAGAAAATGACCTGGAGGAACTCACAAAACACAATGACCTTCAAATAGAATGAATATCAATAATTATAAATAGATGCCTTGGGTGCAATTCCAAAACATCTGGAGTACCATTTGAACACCTTTGGCATTGACAAAATCACCATCAGTCAATTTGCATTACTTGGAATAGCTTAGATCCTGTGACAACACTTTTAACATCATCGAAGAATAACATCTCTGGAACGAACTTGATAGATGGATAAAATGCCAAATTCAATTTAAATATCTGACTGTGCAACCCACCAAAATAATAATGTAATGATACATTTAACACCATCAAAACAACAATGTCTGCCTATTTCAGATCCTTGAAAGTACTTGATAGGTGGATGAATTGCCAAATCCAGTCTAAACATCACCCAGTCCATCATAGCTTACAGAAAGCTTTCCTGAGGTTGTCAGAAGTTTGGGAAGATAAATTGCAGACCTCATTTCTCAAAGGCAGTTCTCACTTGCATTAAGAAAATGAAAGAAGCAGTTTATAAAAGGTCTGTTTATGTCCAAATGTTCCCAGTAGTAGGCATTTGCTACCATGTGTATTTAAACCAAGTTAATAATAGATCGGTGGAATTGGCTGCAATCCAATTCAAATCTTCACTTTGATTCAGATCTCGTTTGATCTAATTTGACAAACTGAATTGATTTGGAAAGTCAAATACATTCTCTTCAATTCTCCAATCTGTCAAATCGGTTCAGAGGCACCCAATGTATTGATTAGATTTGACTTTCCAATTCGACTCTGTGATTTCATTGGCTTCATGTCAAATCTCCAGATTAAAGCTGCACACAACCCTAATTGATGGCACCATTTATCCATGTGCCTTTAAAATATCAGGGAGAAGGGAGAAGAATAGATAGATTAAAAATACAAGTAGTAAGACTGGTGGATAAAATGCTAGAAATTGTAACCAATCCTTTGACAAATGAGATGTTGACCTTTATGAAATGAAAACAAGAATATATCTCATCTGCAACTATGTAAAATGATTTAATGTCATATTTGAAAGTGATATTAGAGTATTGCAAAAGGCTTTTAGTTAAATAATCTCCAACGCAGCTTCCTGTCAACCAGAAAGATATTCCTCCACAGCCTCATAATATCATATTCACCTTCCAGGAAAGAAGAAATGAATATTTAGTATCTTTCTAAGTGACATAAGAAGTTTCAGAATGTTTGTTTGGAATAGAGGGCTCATGGTGGAGAAAAGATTACTTTCCCTATTAAGGCTCAAGACAGCCATCTTCCTTTCCAGACAATGCTCAGGGAAATGTAATGATTCTGGAATGCCAACCATTGCCTCATTTTGCCTCATTAATATGGCCTGGTTGTGACTTGGGGGGGGGCAGAAAAAAGGCGGGAAAACCTGGTTTTCCTTGCAGAGTAAACAATTGTGAGGCAATGGGTGAAAAGAATACATGAAGACAATGTGCTGACTTTCATGAATGTTCTATCACTACTAGGAAGAGAAGGTTATCAAGAAGGTTATTCACTGGAAATTATAATATTGGTTTGTTTCTGGGAAATAAAAGTCCTTAGAGTAATCATGCACTATATCAATAAAACTATAGGCTAAAAAACTGTAGTATGTGAAATAATTTTATTCCCTTATTTCCAATGGAATTTACATAGTATTCAGGGATTTGGAATATTTTGAAGAAATGATATTAGAAAAACCCAGTATGGCAGAAATGGTTAGGAGGCATTGAATTTGCATGGACCTGTTCCTGAAACAGTTGTTTCTTCCAGTCCAGCAGATCAGGCAGGATGGCATGCTTTGGATCCCCTCGATGAAATGTTGTAGAGTGTATGGAAGATGAATTTGATGGAAATATGAAAGAATTGTTTCCTAGGAAAAAGTGGACATTTTTTTTAAACTCCAGAATGAGATATCAATTGGAAGTAGCTTAGGAAAAACCTTCTTAATTGAATGAACTAGAAGAAAGTAGAGGGTATAGAAAACAATAAGGCTTTAAGACTGTGTTATAGTCAAGGTCAAAAACAATATCCCCCCCTAGAATTGATTTCCTGGTCTGATCTACCTAACAGGGCTGTCAAAATAATGCCATCTCACAGAAACCAGGATATGTATCTTCTTTGTTGTGGAACAGTCTTCTTTTGGAGGTATAGATGGCCATGACTCTGTTGGTCTTCTGAAACGCTATAAAAACCTGACTTTTTCTTCAGGCATTACAAACAATTTAGCAGCGCCCTCTGTGCTTCGGGTTTTGGGCTCTTTGTGCAATACCTCAACTGTTCTATCAATCAATCAATCAAACAAACAAACAAACAAACAAACAAACCTTTATTGTCAATGCACAACATGTGTACAATGAAATTGAATGAGCCTCCCTTGGAGCAGCCCACCCAAAAACACAGAATACATCTCAATAAATCAATAAGTAAAAGAAATCCCTAAACCCAATAAGTAATAAACTAACACCCCTCTCTCTCTCTCTCTCTCTCTCTCTCTCTCTCTCTCTCTCTCTCTCTCTCTCTCTCTCTCTCTCTCTCATCTATCTATCTATTATTATTATTATTATTATCTCTTTTATTCATTAAACATGAAACTCAGTCAACTGAACATTTAAAAGTGTCACAAATACCACTGACTGGTGCTAATGGTTGATACGGGTTGCTGCCAGCATCCTAGGTATCAACCAAGTATCTTCTTAAAATATATGATGTTCCGAGTAGCGCAGTCTTTTGCAG
>QLTV01003492.1:823397-836327 GCA_003457575.1 Thermophis baileyi
ACCCAGAGAGCCATCTGTGTCCGAGTACCCAGACCAAAAATACAAAATGGCATCCATAAATGCACTTAAATTGACTAACTTAAGTGCTGTAGAGAAATAGCACTCATTGAAAACAGGAAGGAAGGAAGGAAGGAAGGAAGGAAGGAAGGAAGGAAGGAAGGAAGGAAGGAAGGTCAAAGTTCAAACCTTTATTGTCAATGCACAACATGTGTACAATGAAATTGAATGAGCCTCCCTTGGTGCAGCCCACCCCAGAACACAGAATACATTTCAATAAATCAATAAATAGAAAGAAATCCCTAAACCCAAATAAGTAATAAACTAGCACACATTTCCACATACACACACACACACACACACACACACACACAATATTATATTACACCGGTATGTACATGTTGCACGTTACACTGGCACTGTAAGTCTATCACCATTAGCCTGATTGTGGTGTTATGTTGCATTTAAGAGTCTGACAACCCATGGATAAAAGCTATTTTTCAGCCTATTTGTTCAGCTGGCTATGCTTCTATATCTCCTGCCCGATGGTAGGAGAATAAAGAAATGCTGTCCAGGGTGTGAATCATCCCTGAGGATTTTCCTCACTCTGCTGAGACAGTGGGACCTGGCGATTTCATCCAGTGGGGTTAGAGGTACAGCCCATGATTTTTTGTGCTGTGCTCATCACCCTCTGTAATGCCTTCCTGTCTGTGGCTGTTAAGCCAGCGTACCATACCGTGACACAATATGTGAGGGCGCTTTCTATTGTGGACCAGTAGAAGGAAGTCATCAGCCATTGTTTCACCTGATTTTTCCGTAAGACCCTGAGGAAATGCAGTCTCTGTTGAGCCTTTCTAACCACCTGGGACATGTTATTTTTCCAGGTGAGATATTGGCTAAGGTTCATTCCCAGGAATTTGAAGGAGGAGATCCTCTCCACACAGCCTCCCTTGATGTAGAGTGGGGCAGGTTCCTCTCTCTGTGTTGTGGTCCGCCAGTGGCCTGCGGAGCTGGCAGCAGAGTCGGACAGCGAGGAGGCTGGAGAGGAACATGGGCCAGTCCTGAAGTCTGGAGAAGGCTCTATGTCGGAGGCAGAGATGGGGCCTGGGCCATCTGGGAGGTCTGTGCTGACTCCGGAGCCTCCAGAGGCTGACATAAGTGAGGCAGAGGAACAGGGGGAGCCTGTTCCCAATGCGCGCATGTGCAGAGCTGTCAGAAGACAAGAACAGTTAAGGAAGAAAAGGACTACTCAGGAGTAAGGCTTGGAGATGATTGACCCCTCCCATAGGACATAAAAGTGGAGCAAACGGATGTGAGCTTTGCAGGAAGCAACTTGGTTCATTCTGGTCGGTGTAACTCAGCAGCTCCGTTTTGACTCTGTGTTCTGTTCTGTTTGACCTTGCAAACCTACTTGCCAATTAGGTCTTTGGCAGCGTGTCAAGAGAGATAACGGTGGGTGATTATCAGCCTTCTTCCGAAAGACTGTGGCAGACTTCTGTTGGACTAATTAAATCTGTTTGGGACTTATTACGGCTGTGAATGAAAATAATTCACAGCCGTTGAAATAAAAAGAGGTTTTTTGGGACTACGTTTGTGATTTATGATTTATCAGGAAGCCTAGGTCAGAACACTCTGCTTCCGGAAGTCCAACACCATCTCCTTTGTCTTGCTGGTGTTTAGATGCAAGTTGTTTTATGAGCACCGTGTACATAACTTCTGGACTTCTTCCCTGTATGCTGATTTGTCCCCTCCTGTAATAAGACCCAACATGGTGGTATCATCTGCAAACTTTATTATCATATTAGATGGGTCAGAAGATATGCAGTCATGTGGGTACAATGAGTGCAGGTAGGGACTAAGCACACAGCCCTGAGGAGAGCCAGTGCTGAGCTCCAGGGAGGAGGATGTAAAGGACCCAGCCCTCACTGTTTGTGGACGGTCCATCAGAAAGTCTTTAATCCAATCACAGGTGAGGGGAGGGAAATTCAAGTCAGTCAACTTTTCAATGAGAGTGCCCAGCAAAATGGTGTTGAAGGCCGAGCTAGTCTATGAAGAGCATTCTGACATAGTTCCCAGGTTTCTCTAGGTGTCTCAATACAGCATGTAGGGCAGTGGCAATGGCATCGCCTGTCGACCTCTTTCTTCTATAGGCGAATTGATGTTGATCGAAGTTTGATGGAAGGCATGACCTGAGGTGTTGAAGAACCAGCCTCTCGAAGCACTTCATCACTACAGACATCAATGCAATGGGTCTGTAGTCATTCAGGCTGTTTAGGGCTGTTTTCTTCGGGACTGGAATGATGGTGGCTGCTTTCAGACATGATGGAACACTGGCCGTTTGCAGGGAGATGTTTTTGCAATACCTCAGCTGTCCTAAATTGCATTTCTTTTGTCTGTTGCTTAATAGCATTTTTGTTGTTTCACGCTGGTATGACTCTGTTATTCATTTAGAATTATTTACTTTAAATGGGCAGCCATGTAAGCTTTTAAAAGAAATAATCCTTCACGTATTACTATTAGGTAACTATTGAAGGATATAATCTCTCCAAGTACATCACCACTATGTACTCTCAAGCCAAAGCAAATAAACCTGACTTTCTATGCCTACCTTGATTTGATGTCAATTTCCTTGGTTTTAGTGTACATTTTCTGTTTTATTAAAATTACACTTATCCCCAAAGTGAAGTCTTGAACAAAACTTCTAAAGTTCTGGAAATAAAATCTGTACAATACTGCTTTTTTCTTCCTTTCCAAATCTGTAATTTCATTTTTTTTTAACTTTTCACTCTGAAACCTGCATTTCTAAGCCCCTCTACTACATATAAAATTGCATTACACCAACATAAAGAAATAGACTCTCCGTACAATAGAAAGTGATTTAGTTTTACGCCTCTAGCAGGAAGTAACAGAAGTTACAATAACGTCTTGAATATTGTGTTAAACATTTATCCAGAGGGCATGACTTCAAGTCAATTTGGAGAAGTTAAGAAATTTGTCATTGAAATGGTACATTCTCCTTCAACAAATGTGCTTTTTTGTTGAAATTCTAAGAGAGCTTTTAAAGAAATTTCAGCAAATTGGCTGCAGTTTTCTCTCTTTGAATTGTCTTCCACAATACTTTTCCTTCACATAAAGTTATCAAGCCAGTGTCACTGAAAGTAGGTCTTCTACTTTCACATTTTTCCTACTTCCCCTGCCATTCTTTGCCTTTCAGTAGCTTCCGCATTGATGTTACATAAAATAATGGAAGTAAAGCCTGCTTTCATATGCCAAGCGTAAGTGATGCTCAGCATCTTACAACTATCAAAGCCGTAGAGACTACGTGTAATTTTACTCTAGATATATTTGCATAAGCGGTAAGTTGGGGAGCCTTATTCTATCAAAGGATCACACTCTAGTTTAGAATAAGAATACCATATGGAGCTTGCAAAAATCCATATATATATACTGTGTGTGTGTGTGTGTGTGTGTGTGTGTGTGTGTGTGTAATTCAAAATCAATTCAAACCTTTATTGTCAGAGTACAACATGTGTACAATGAGATTGGCTGAGCCTCCCTTTGTGCACCCTCCCAACCCAATACAACTCACAGTGAAAGACACAAAATCCTACTAACAAACACACAATCCTACTTCTCAGGGGTGGGTTCCACTTACCTTCCCTACCGGTTCGCATCACGATGGAAGTGAGCATTTTGCGTGCGCGTGCTCCCTTTGCTCACGCGCCCCCCGTCACATCACGCAAAAGACCCAGAAATGACCCTCTGCACATGCGCAGAAGCTTTTGCGCATGCACAGAGGGGTTTTTTGCAAGCCACGGTGACCGGAGGACCGGTTTTGGAGCATGGACCTCCAGTCATTGCTGCCGGTTCTGCGAGCAGTGGTAAATTTCCGCTACTTGTTCTAAAGAACCGGTCCGAACCGGCAGCAACCCACCACTGCTACTACTCCATGTGAGCTTATTGCACATCACGCCGGCCCCGCAAGTCAATCGTACTATGTTGTTGTAAAGTTATTTTCCATTCAGAAGTCTGACAGCCCATGGATAAAGACTGTTCTTCAGCCTGTTTGTATGGCTGCTTATGCTTCTATATCTCCTTCCCGATGGTAGGAGAATAAAGAAGTGCTGACCAGGGTGTGAGTCATCCCTGAGGATTTTCCTCATTCTTCTAAGGCAGTGAGCCCTAGCAATGTCATCTAGTGGTATCAGGGGACAGCCCACGATGTTTTGTGCTGTGCTCACCACCCTCTGTAATGTCTTTCTATCCGCAGCTGTCAAGCCAGCATACCACACCGTAATGCAATGAGTGAGGACGTTTTCTATTGTGGACCAATAAAAGGAGGTCATCAGTTGTTGTTCCACTTTGTTCTTTTGCATATTTGGTGGTAGTTTGTACCTTATCTATACAACTAATTGAAAGTAAGTATAATAGAAATGTGAATGAGTAAGTGAATGAGTGAGTGCACCATGTGAAAAAAATATATTTGGGGTCCACAGTTCTTTGGTGTTGCTGTTATACCCTACGCAGACCCTTAAACACTATAGGGATTGGGTGGCTGGGTTGGGTTCATTATTGACATGAGTTGCCTGTCGCAGGTATAACGGAAAATTTGTAATCAGCATGAGTATATTAATGACGGTGGCTGAGATGAGTGTCCTGATGCATGGTTCCTCTTTTCCTCCACCTTATAATTCAGGATGAGAGGAGCTATGGTTGTGAGAAATGGGGACCTAGGTGATAACAGTATGAATGGAAATAGAAATGTTGAAATGTGATGGTGAGCCGAAGGGTAGGTTGCTATGACAATGCAGAAAATCCCGAAAGTCATGAGTTATGTGGTTTGAAGGTACAGTATATAAGGTAATGCTAAAGTGTGAATCAGGGCCAATTGGTCCCAAGCCATCTCTTGTGACTGCTTGCCTGATTGACCCTCATTGCAATGTGATTAATGTAAGTGCTTTGTATTTGTTATGCTTTAAATTTCTAATAAACCTCTGAATCCTACAGTGAGACTTTTGTGGTGTGCTGTCTGTTCAATTTTTATTAAGTGCAGCTATGCTCTTGATTCGGTTTGTCCCCTGACAACCACAGACAGTATTATACAGATACCATGCATGATAGTAAAAAACCATGCTGTAATAATCAGGGTCACTCTTGCTGATGCTCATCACAGCCATGCAGCTCAAATAGTGACATTGATGTCTGGTACAAGGTATGGCTCCCATTAAACTGTGTGGTTAGAGTCTATGTTCTTTTGAGAAGGTGCAAGGACATGTTGCCAACAGGCTAACAAGGAGTTCACCAGATACACATGGCTGGTGGGTGGGGTAGGGGTAGGGTGATAGAGAGGGGGAAAAACTATTTGGTATTCTAGGTCCATGGTGCGGTACCGGGCTGCAGCCCATTGGGAACAGGGCCATGCAAGTGGCAGGCAAGTGTGCGAAGCTCCATTTGCACAAGCGGTGGAAACATGCACAAAACCATCCCTCTTCCCACCCCCCACCACTGCTGCTACCACTGCCGGTCCACAGAGCTAGAAAGGTTGGGGACCTCTAGGTAATCAAAGGCACTCTGTTTTCGGCATTGAGGAAGTAGGTCTACATTCTCTTTAAATTCCCTCAAATTTTATTGCCTGCTGTTTGCCTGGAATCAATTTAGTTGAAATAATGATTAATGCTGCAGGTAAAAATGCAGCCTTAATTCTCTTGCCTCTTTAGATGCAATGAGGCCACTGTGAAGGGCCTCTTCCTCCTCTTCTTTATTTATTCACCTTCCACGTGTTATATTTTAAATCTAAGTAAGTCTCTGATATTTTGCCAATATTTAACAAGGGCTCCTGTGAGCGTTTCCAAACCACCCCTCCTCCCCAGCATATCATAATCTACAGCAGAGCCTTAATCCAACTTCTCAACTTCTTAATCTAGTGTCTCAACTGCAAGTGCTAATTTGCCAACCCTGATTTCTTTCAGAAAGACATAATAAATTAGAAGCAAATATAGTGATATTTGAGAAGTGGAGCTTCATCAGATATGGAATTGAGGTCCTTTTAATTGGTGGGCCAATGATAACAAATTAATAATCACTATTAATTTTTATATATAGGAATGTCAAGCTTTTTCTGCCCTCCTCCCTCACCCAGGTAGAAACGGTCCAGTGGCTTCCAAAGCAAAACATTTCAATAATTATTATTATGTTTGATTGCAGTCAGCAGGTGCTTGGGCTGGATCTGGCATTTTTAACCACCTATTGAGTCCCTCCCAAAAACCTGGGCATAAGTTGTTGTTTAATAATATTAAAACTACCATCACAGGATATAAGGTGTTCCAAGTAAATCTGCCTTTTGCAATTACCTGGTGGAGATTTTGTCAATACTGATGGTGCTCAAGTGTGCTACATATGTTTTGGGATTGCATCCAAAGCACCTATTATTACTCGTACTGTCTTGGCTTTTTTTTTTTTTTTTTTCCTTTTTTTTTCTTTTTTTTCTTGCTGGTTTTTTTTTTTTTTTTTTTTTTTCTGTTCTTTTTTTTTTTTTCTTCTTTTTTCTGGTACTTCTCTTTTTCTTCTGTTCTGCTGTCTGCAGGTACTGCAATGTCCATTATGCATTTTTTTTGTCTTTCTTATCAGCAAGTAATAGCAATGGTAATAGCACTTAGACTTATGTACCACTTCATAGTTCTTTACAGCCCTCTTATTTTACCCAACTCAGAAGGATGGAAGGCTGAGTCAAACTTGAGCCGGTCAGGATCGAACTGCTGGCAATTGGCAGAGTTAGTTTGCAATACTGCATTCTAACTATTGTGCCACCACGGCTCTTAATTAAGTCTGGTATGTGGCAGATGTTTGTCTATTAGAACTCCTCCTCCTCCCATTGCCAAGGAATAGCACACATGTGAAGGAGGTGGAAGGAGTATAACCATTAACATCATTTATGGCATGTATCCAGGCTAGTCATGTTATCTTTGCTGAGGTCTCTAATTAATTATAGTGGCTGGTGTTTGAAAGATTAAATTGAGGCTGGTGCTCTGATTGCATTCCTTCCCCCTTTAAACATTCAAGGAAAAAACCTGCTATGTCTTCTTTGCTGCATAGGTCATTTGAAGAAGCTTTGGGCTGTGAAGTGAGAAACTTTAGTAGGAGCTGAATTTAGCTGAGTCAAGGCAAAGTTTGAAAAGCAACATCTAAATTACTTCATTTGTTGCTTACCTCTAGTTGTCATAGGTAATGTTTTTGTGTTGATAAAGGGCTGCCAGCAGATCCAGAAGAAGGGGTGGAAAAAGGAGAAGTGGATTATATTCAGGTAAACTTAACAATACAAATGTGTTAGAGTTTCAAATACTCAGTTTCTCTCAGGCTTTGCATGTTCAATATTTTGTGTTCTGACTGACATGAACATGTTTAATGGATGACCATATCCAGTAGTATGTATTCATTAGCATGGCATTTATTGTAACACCTCTGCTGTTGGTTGGCTTGCTATTGTGATTAACAACAAACTGAAGTGTGCTCCTAACTTGACTATTTTATTCAGGGGACTGAGATGTTTTCCTAGCTCGTGCAACAATTTGTCATGCCAAAAGGAAACTCTCACCCTTTGTGGAAAGCAAAAGCTAAAAAAAATAAATAAATAAATAAAAAAAATCAGCCACACCAAAATCAGAAATTTGCAAAGTAGAAGAATGTGAAAATAGAACAAGAATGAAGACAGAGAGGATACAGAGTGAGAGAAAGAGGAAATTGTCATTGTGTTTATATGAAGGTTGCAAGATTAAATGGAAGCTGTCCAATTTTGAAAGCACTGAAGGAGCTTTACAAAGCAATATCACATGTGTTAAGGAAGCAAGAAGTATAGCAATATGGAAAATAATGTATATTACCATTTGCTTTTAAGAATGAGAGCTATAATTTGTGCTAGTTATCCTCCATATACAGTATAGTCATAGAATTGCTTTTGAAACTAGTACCTTCTGAGAAAACTCCTCATTTATCTAGGAAATCCTGATGTGACTAATGGATTCTGAAGATACCAAGAAGCTTTGTAGGATAACCAATCATTTGCATACCCAAATACGCCAATGATTGGACCAAACATTTTGCTTGCAAGGTACACATCTTTTGGTACTGAAACTGTGAAGCACATAGACATATATGCCAGAAAAATATTTTTCTAGAATAGCTGAAAACTGAATGCTTGGAAAATTTTGGGGGAGCCCTTAAGTAGTCTTGTGAAATTTTTTGAGTGACTGTATTTGCTTTCTGAATTTGACAGTCATTTCAAAGGATTCTGCTGAATGATTTGTATTGTCGTAATAATCAATTTGCACAAAACACCAGCCACGATTGACCTCATTTTTGCCCAGCATAATTTATGAATATGCTCCAGGTTAAAGCACTGTTATCACCCAGGGATAATAATAATAATAAGATAATAATAAGGGATGTTACAAAACAAAACATAAATAAACATACTTCATGGGTTTTTTTTTTTTTCATTGAAAAGGATATTGATTACATTGTGTTAGACCTGTCATAGTATTAGCCAAAATGATGCCTAAAAGAATCACAGAAATGAAGACACGAGAATGAACACATTGTGGTAAAAATGGATTTTAAATTGAGAGCAATTTGAATTTTCAAATAACTGAGGCAGTTCATGTATTTTTTTAAAAAAATCAAGATTTGCTTAACCATTTATTTTATTGAAATACAGAATAAAAGTGATAAAAAATTAAAGAAAAAAAACAAAAGTGATAAGGGACTAAGGAAGGAATAAAAGAGAAAAGACAAAAAACAAAGAAAAAGAAAAGAAATATAGGGAAGTGGATTCCAAACTTCTTTACAGCAGTTATAAATGCATTTATATTCTATTCTCTCTATATATAATTATATTCTGGCATTCTTCTTTCTATTGTTTTACCCTAATTGTCAATTGTTTTACCTTAATTGTTTTCAGTTTTGGAAAAAAAAATACTTAACTACATAAAGAGCTTCCTGTCACTGACAAAAGTAATTGTTGTCTTTTCTCTAATCACTCAACTATTTTTTTCTATCTCTAGAGTTGGATACTAAAATTATCTGATTGAAGAAGAATTGAGGCCTTTGAACTGTGGTGATGGTGTAAACTATTACATATACCATGGATAGCCAGAGCAACCAACAGAGAGGTGCTGAATTGTATAAAACCAGACACTTCACTAGAAGCAAAATCACAAGACTATGTTTGATTACTTTGGCCATCTCATGCATGTAAATTTGTTGGAGAAGTGAGTGATGCTAGGAATGGTTAGTGGAACAAGAAGGGGCAAGCAAATAACATGCTGGCTTGATAACATCAAAACTGATACAAAAATGAGCATCCATGGATGAGTAGCATGGAGTGCATTTGCCTATAAAATCACCAAGAGTCTGTCATGACTGAATGGTTAAAACAGCAACAAATTCTGTCATCCTCACCAACCATTCCTTCACTGTGGGACAGACAGACATAACTTTATTTTGGTCATTGACCAATAAAAATACAATCAAAAAAGGAACAATATCCCCTAACAACAAGAACAGCAGTGAAATGAACATTTCACCAGTGAAATTTTGAACTTTATATTTAAATATGCATTTTGTATGTGAAAGAAGACATTTCTTCAATGTTGAGAAGTTGACAAAGCTTTACTAGTTGTTGAAATTATGTCATTGCAAAATACTTATGAAACCTGGTTCTACAGTCAACCATTACAGGTAGTCACTTAATGTATACTCATTTGATGACCATTTGAAGTTATGGCTGTAAGTGGATCCATTGCAGGGCAACTAGCTAGCTGCTTGCAGTGGGCCACATTTGCCACTATGTGTACGTTAGTTCTATTTGGAACAACACATATCTTAAAATGGGTTTCTTTCTCCTTGCTACAGTTTTCTTGTTGTGCCCTAATGGAGTTTGGAACCCTTCAGACAGCACTGCCAATGCTGTAGAATGAAGAATTGATATCAGCAAAGCTGGGGAGCTAATGGAATCTGCCATTCCTGTCAGAAGTGGTAAAACTTGCTGCCACATCTGTACCTACAGGAGAAAGACTGAGATGAAGAATGAATGGATAAATCAGAGGGCATCTCAGGGTGATGGAGTTCATTTAATTGTCCTTCTTGTCTATCCTGCCGTTGTCTGTGTTCATTTTTCTCTTTGACTAAATTGGAAGAACCAAGTGAGTGACATTAATATAGAAGGATCTTGCTAATTAAATGGAAAAAAAAGACATACATGCAGTTTTGTTGGATTAAAAAGTAAAAAGCTATGGAGTATACTCGCTCAGAAAAAAAATATATTCAGCTGTATTAAATGGTACTGATGCTAAGTAACTTACAGTAGACATAAATGAACAAATTTCAAATCCAGCCAACTGGTACATGTTTTGAAATGAAAATAAATCACAAAATTGTACAGCTGGAAGGAATCATTTATGTTTCTGAGTCTAAGCTACTGTTCTATACAGAAATATAACATTATAAAACAGATGAATCAAGGAATTGTATTCTTAAGTTCTGAAGCTAAAACAAAGCTCCTTAAAAGAAGTGTGTTATAAAAATAGAAGGCATCTCAGTGCCAGAATGAATATATATAAATGTTAGACTTAATAGTCTTACCAATTGGAGTCTCTGAAAGAGTAATATGTTAGGCCAGCCCAATAATATTTGCTTTCTTTTTGTTAAGTGGATCTGCCAGAAAATCTCGTTGTACACTTATGCTTAGCTTTTCAAGATTGTCTAAGAGTATAAAGTAGCAATAGGAAATGGGCGCAGTGACTGACGAGTATAATACAGACTTGATTGATTGATCTATTAATATATTTAATTATTATTTTTTAATCATGACTGGAACTTATGGAAGAAAAAAAGGAAGACATTAGTGAAAGAGATGTGATGATTTATTAGCATTGGCTTGTTATCCTGTTACCAACAGCTCTTTGTGGCAACCCCTGAGATATCGGAACACTGCTGTCATGTCACCCCTAGTTTTTCTTTTCATCAAACTAGACATACCCAGTTCCAGCAACCATTCTTTATATATTTTAGCCTCCAGTCCCCAATCATCTTTGTTGCTTTAACCTAATTTTCTTTATCATTTTTATGCAATGCCACTAAGTGAACTTTGCATTTATTTTCCTGTTTTAGTCATAATGGATACCTAAATGTGTGAAGAACAACAATAGATTTGATTGTTATGTTCTGAACACTTATCGTACTTTCATATCTTTATCTTAAATATTTATATACACTGAATTCTCATTCAGCACATTGGAGGTTTGTCAATACAATCATATACTGCATTCATTGTTTCTTCTTACAGCAAATGAGAATTTTCCTGTATGATTAACTCTGACTCTGAAGAGATGGGTGGAAGTTAGGAAGAAACAGTGCAGAACTTGACTCAGCTACAAGTAAGTATTAGCAAGATTATTTTTTTAAAGAAGAAAAGTAAAGCTATACTAAGCTACTGGAAATTGAAATGACAGTCTAGTAGAAAATAGTGATAAGGCTGATGTCAAAATTGTATGGCTGTGTGAATATTTGATATGAAGACTCAATTTTGTGGTAATTCGATTCAATTACCAAAATGATTTGAAATGTTGAATCAGATTAGAAGCTTCTGACTTGATTCAGGGAGATTTGGTCTTAATTCAGAGATTTTATACACTTTTCCACAAGTGTGATTGCCTGCTTTTCCAAAAAGAAGATTTAACTTGTTTTCATTGACTAGGACATTCAAAGTGGACCAAAGGTGGTCACACAGACTTACATCATGGAAGCAAAGTTATTTGACTCATCAAGACACAGAGGAAAGTGGTTCTGGACCTTGTTTTGGACTGTGTCTGTGTTGTGTGTGAATTGCATAAGTGTAGAAACATTTTCTGAGCCTTTCATCCATCTTCCGAAAGATCCAAAAAGACTTCAAAAGAGTGAAGAATTGTCTTCCAGGTAATGCAGTGTGGAGCACCATGAAACACTTCCACAAACCAGACTGTGAGAATAAGACAAGCTATTTTCTCTATATAGCTACCTTAACATCCATGTTAAATAGAATGTTGGATTTTTAATTTTATTCCATGCCCCAATTCTTCATATTCATGAGACTGTCTAACAGTCTGGTTTATTACATTTTAAAAAAAATGTTTGCAATGAGATTATCAGGACGGGATGACTGTAATAATGTAATAATGTAATAATGACTGTAAAGAAGACAACCCTTCTGCAGGAGGAGGAAAGCGGGAGGGAGGAAAAACGGACGCAAGCCTAAGGAATAGAAGCAGAGCAGATTTTATTTTTATTTTTATTTTTTTATTACAAAGCAAATTCCGTAAGCCTATTCCAAACCGAAGAGAGGAGACTTTGGGGGCTGGAAAACAGAGACAGATTTGCTTCCTGTGGGGAAGCTGGAAGGAAGACTCCCGGGATGATGTCCTAAAAGACGCTAAGACTTAAAGAAATTTTTTGTATTCATCGCAAGTTTTGGATTGTTAACAGGAGAAATAACAATTAGGATCTAGGGCCATCGGAAAGAGAGAAAATAAAAGAAATAAAAAAGACTAACCTCGTGGTCCCGGAGATCCAAAGAAAAAGAGATCGGAAACCAGAGATCTCAATCAAATTGAACTAAAAGAGAGAGTGAAACATCCGACTCCTGGAACAGTGAGTAAAATTCCCTGGTGTATATCTTCCGAAACTCTGAAACCCAGCGTGCTCCGTTCATTGGGAGAGGAAAGAGTTTTAAACTACTCCTTGCAAAAGACTTTGTTTTTGTTTTTGTTTTCCTTCACAAAAGTCTTTGTTTAAGTGGAGAGTTGAGACTTCTCCCTGCTCGGAAGGGAGAAATAATCGGTAATTGCCAGTGCCAACGGAAAATACATCTTAAATCGCCTTTGCAAAGTAATGAGAGTTTTTTTC
>QLTV01003492.1:840481-877233 GCA_003457575.1 Thermophis baileyi
CTACTTCAGCTGCAACCCCAACAATACACGAGCACACACTAGATACAAACTTAATGTAAAGCGCTCCAAACTCGACTGCAGAAAATATGACTTCAGCAACAGAGTGATCAATGCCTGGAATTCACTACCTGACTCTGTGGTTTCTTCCCCAAACCCAAAAAACTTTAACCTTAGACTGTCTACTGTCGACCTCACCCCATTCCTAAGAGGTCTGTAAGGGGCGTGCATAAGCGCACCAGCGTGCCTACCGTCCCTGTCCTACTGTCCTATTGTCTTCATCTATCTGTATTCACTTTGATTATGTTTATGATTATACCTATACCTGCTATCTTGTACATGTTTGACAAATAAATAAAATAAATAAATAAATAAATTTTAATCTTTCTTGTTTGTTTGTTATTGGACATGAATTTAACTTGAATGAGTTTTGATTCAAATACAGGCTATAAAGCTGCTTGGGAAATGTTAAGGAATTTGACAGCAATCAGATTTCTGATACTTAAAATGAGAACAATTTGGCAATGAATAAAGGTATCAATTTCAGTTTAAATTCATACAGTATCTCATCTGTTTAATGATTTTCTTAATTGACGTGCACAAATTTATGACTTTTTTAAATATATGGAATGGGTGGCATATAAGCTATGTGAATGAATAAATGCACAAATATTTTGAAAGCATCTTTCCCCATTATGGTATATTTTTTCCATGTTATTTCAATTGATATATATGTTCTAGTCAGTAGTGGGTTCTAAAACCTGTTGCTACTGGTTCGTGTGTGCGCACGCAACGCTTCTGCGCAGAAGCGTCCCGGGCGGGTGGGGGGGGCGTCCTGCCACCGCCGCTACCGGTTCTAACAACCAAGATAAACCGGGAGCAACCCACCGCTGGTTCTAGTGAAATTCATATCCCAGCCACCAAGTCTATTAGGGACAGCTTGCAGCACATCTGGTGGTAACTCTTGGCCTCTTGCTTGCCCATCTCAATTGCAGAAATTGATCACTCAAATGAAAAAGGAAAAGCTCAAGTAGATGTAGGAAAAGAACAGGCAGAGCTAGGGACAGAGTTAAATATATCATCAGCTCAGAGTCCTTGTGTTGCCACAAGAGATCCAAGTGCAGCCTGCCTTGAATTCTGTTGACCCTTCTCTAGCACCAACTTAGTGCTGACCATTAGTTGACCAGATTCTTATGTATAGGCTTGAATAAATCTTCTATTCTGAAACCTTATGAATAGTCCTGATTCTTTGCACCTGATAGCAATGGATTTATTCCATCTGAACTTAATTATTATTATGTTCCAATTATGGCATCACTGCTTACATTTATTGATATCTTATTCATTTATTGGTATCTTAGTGGTATCATTATCGTGATGATTATTATTCTGTTGTACACTGAGAGCTTATGCACCCGAGACAAATTCCTTGTGTGTCTAATCATACTTGGCCAAATAGAGTATTCTATTCTATTCTGTGCTGTGCTGCTCTGTTTGAACCAGCTTGATTGAGATCTAAGTAAGGGAGGAAAAATAAACAAGCCAGCAAGTAGGAAAGAATGTACAGTTTGAAAAATACAAACAGATATTGTAAGCCTTGCTAAAAGCCCAGCAAAATGTATGATAGGTGGCCTTCAAACATGGTTTCTGTTTTAAAGATATTGGAATAGAAACTCAAGATAAAGGAGAGTAAAATATAACACTTGGGTGAAACATTCCATAGTCCAACATTCTGTTGAAAATGATACTGTTTTTCAAATACACATATTTTCTAATTTCTGAGCATTAAAGGCAAACCAGTAATCTCTCAATGTTTTTTAAACTAATAATCATCCTTTATGATATCAGAACATGACAAAATTATTATTTCAAATTCTGTTTTGGGCTAGGTGGTAAGGTTGCTGATAATAATTATAAAAATAACCCTTGCAGGTACAACTTTGATGATATATAGAATTTCACAGCATATCCAGATGGATATTTTGTTTAAGGGCATCAGCAGCCTTTTAATGACCTTTTTATGGAATAAAAGAATTCTATGGCTCATTACATTGCTAACAAATTAAAAAAGATTTATAGTGCATTCCTATGTGTGCTATAGGACTTCTATTAAACTCAGTCCACTTCCTGCCAAGGAAGTGTGCATAAGTCTGCTAGCTTTATAGAATTCATATTACTATGTATATTTTTCCCTCTTTAATTATTTAATTCATAGCAGCTTTGAGGGATTAGTAGCTTTTGACAAACCATATTTTAAAATAAAATCTAAAACTTCAAAAATCCACCTTTAATTGAAACAATTATTATGTTCCCCCTTATCCTAATTTGTATACAATGTAGTTGTTTTCTGAGAATGCTAAAGTGACTGCAGAGTGAGTGGAAGGAGCATGACAAGAATTCAGATGGCCTAATTATCTGCTAAATTAGTCAGATTGTTGTTCTATCTCTAGGTTTTAGAATATAGTTTCCAAGTTATAAACTATATACCTGATGAGCGTACAGCTGAGAGGAGAATTCTCAGAGCAATTTTTTTAAATAATGGCCTCAATCTCTTTCAAAAATCTTAGTTATGCTTTAGTGGCTCTATCTGTGGTGCAGCATTTATCCTACTATATTAGGATATTGCTATACATGGATTTATTGTAAATCACTTACATAGTACTAGAATGTGGGAAAGAACAATGAAGTTGCAAGAGCCATTGCCTGCCAAAATGAATGCTGACTTGCAATATATAACCAAACAAAATATACCGTAATTCACCAATATGCCACAAGAGGAGGAGCACAGTGGCTCACATGGTTAAGATGCTGGGTTGACAACTTGCAAACCTGCATTTGAAGCCCAAATGCTAATGTGTGATGGGGTGAGCTCCCGTCATTCGCTCCAGCTGCTGTGGATCTAGCAGTTTGAAACTGTGCAAACACAAGTAGATAAATAGGTACCACTTTGGTGGGCTCATTAATGGAGACATGAAAGGAGTCCCCAACTGGATGTATTATGGACAACAGTGATATCACTGACTGATCTTTTCACCATGGAAGTGCCAAAATGGAAGTATAGCATGCCACAAAAGAAGGATCCACATCATTCTTCATGTAAAAATTAAGTCTATATTTTAAATAGTACTGACTGCCTCATTCAGTGACTGTTCGAGGTTACAACAAAAAATAGATTTATGACTAGTTTCTTCAACTTGCAGCCATTTCTGAAACCTGTGGTCACATAATAATGATTTGGGCATTTCACAACTGGCATGCATTTACAACCTTGTAGTGTCTCACTGTGATATGTTCACCACTTATGGCCTTCACAGTTGGCTTCTGAAAGCAAAGTTCATGGCAAAGTGGACATAGTTAATTCTGCTCTGAATACAATCCTATTAGCTGAGTAACGTGAAGATATGAGTTGTTCAAACATGGGCCTAACACCATTGCTAACTACAGAAATGATCATCCATCTACATGAATTTGCCTTATGTTGCTCCTTTCCTATTAATAACTTTTGATAGCTTCCATGGTGATCAATTGCTGCTTATACTTTGGTGACTGTGATGAAACAGCAGATTTTTCCAATAAGTGAAAACTGGCCTATGATCCTCTTAATGTTTTAAGATTACTAAAGGAAATTAGACTTTCAAAGTAATTTCTCTGACAACATATAAAAGGAGAAGGAGATACTCTAAAATCTAATTTAATTGCTGACAGCCTCTCACATTTGAAATGTTTTGGGAGTGTGGCAATGTTCCAAAACTACAAAACTGGAAGGAGTAAGATATTTTTGGGATGATGAAAGGAATAGTAGAAAAGTGGTGAATTTGTCCGGAAGATAATACTGATACACGGGCAGTAAAATACGATCTGGAATTTTAACAGACAGGTTACATCTCATCCTTAGCATCTTCACTAGTTATAATCAATTTGAAGTGTCAGGATATTAAGAAAAAAGTGGTTCTTCTAGGATGGCTGTTGTTATTTGTGGACTACCAATACTTGCAAAAATCTCCACTCTCAAGATGCAAAACCATTTCTCACATCACTAAAAACAAATGAGTTCCCATGGGAGCTTATTTGCTTTGAATGATCGATAGCTTTTACAGTTGCCTGCTTTCAATCTGTTGGATTATTTGAGCTTTTGAAGACTGAAGTCTGGTGGATAGCATTCCTTCAGCTCTAGAGAACCATCTCTAGTCTAGCCACAGTGCAACAGAGAGAA
Source organism: Thermophis baileyi (assembly GCA_003457575.1). NCBI lineage: Eukaryota > Metazoa > Chordata > Lepidosauria > Squamata > Dipsadidae > Thermophis > Thermophis baileyi. The sequence continues at coordinate 844,692 of QLTV01003492.1, forward strand.
CCAATTAGTCTCATATCTATTCATTGATTTTCTTATATGAAAAGTGATCTGGGACTACCACCAGCTATTTTTTTACAAGTCTACAATAAACTTCAAGAGTCAGCTTTATGTCTGCATATAACTTCTTTGAATAATTTATTTACTCATTGGATGAATATCCTTTGCTATTACCCAGAGCAATAGATGAAATTCACAGCACTCCCTTGTCTAATTTATCCTCATCCCATTTTTTAAAAAAGTGTCAAGTAGGTTGGGCTGAGAATGACTGACCAGCCAAAGGCACCCAGCAGATTTCAGTGGTTGAGGGCAGAACTCAATCTGGGCCACCCCAGTTCTAGTCCAAGACCTTAGACATGTCACTGACTTGTCTCTCAGTATGACCATAATGATATCATTGGCCAAAAACTTCAATTGCTTCAGAAGTTTTTCCATGGAACTTTCCTCTCCTGTCCTACTGATTCGAGTTTTCGTATTTCTCAAAGAAACGGAGTTCTATTTTATTTTTTTTGTTCAGGCCATATTATTATCTTACAATCCTGGCTAACTATTAAGCTATAAATAAGGATAACCTTATGTAAAACATGCAAATGAAGAAGGATTTAATTCATACATAATTTATTGTACAATGCTTAAATTTTAAACAGTTTTTCTAACTGAAAGCAAGACAGGAGGTTATCAAAGACCTCCTGGGACCCATTGAAAATTATGGACAATTGAGATTTCATCTGGTGCTACCCACACACATCTAAGTATTCCCTCACCTGGTTACTAAAAATTGACACTGACATTTTCAAGATGTTGAAGTCTATTAGTAATAAAAACATATACGTCAATTTTCTTTTTCTAATCTATGTCAGTTTTAACTAAGTTCTGTTTCATCTTCTTTCTGAATCAATCTGAGACTTAAAACATGGAATTCTTAATATTAATGGTTCATCTTAGGTTGCATTAATCTCACTGTTCTACAATGATTGATGTGAGGTCTAAAAATATGACCTGAAGCTTTCATAAATAGATATCTTCCATGGTGTTTCCTTGTTAACCATTCTAAATATCAGTATACTAGACTTGGCCATAGTCAGGAAGCTTTACCCTCAAAGATATTCAGTGACATTCCTTATTTAGAATACATAGAGTTCAGACATGAAAATGAGGCAATTGCACATATACTCCTGAAATGCCTTATCGTCCATGGAGGACACAGTTAATTGCTCCTCCAATTACCAATTATGGGACTGCTCCTAGAAGGCAATTATTATTACTGAGCCGCGGTGGCGCAGTGGTTAGAGTGCAGTATTGCAGGCTACTTCTGCTGATCACCGGCTGCCAGCAGTTTGGCAGATCGAATCTCACCAGGCTCAAGGTTGACTCAGCCTTCCATCCTTCCGAGGTCGGTAAAATGAGGACCCAGATTGTTGGGGGCAATATGCTGACTCTATAAACCGCTTAGAGAGGGCTGTAAAGCACTGTAAAGCGGTATATAAATCTAAGTGCTATTGCTATTGCTATTGCTATATATTTGTTGTTAAATGTTCAAGATCACAAAATCTCTAGGAAATATTGGATACATCCCTATCCACCAAATTATTTGTTTCATTGTGCAGTATAAAGGAAGGATTACCTAGCATCTTACTTTCTATCGCTATTCAGCTATTGTTATGTGCATAAAAAAAGTCAAAGTGTGGCAATCAAAGTCACTTTCTTTGGAACTGTCCATGCTTATTATCTATAGCAGAGGTCTTCAAACTTGGCAACTTTAAGACTTATGGACTTCAACTCCCAGAATTCTCCAGCCAGCATAGCTGGCTGGAGAATTCTTGGAGTTGAAGTCCACGAGTCTTAAAGTTGCCAAGTTTGGGGACCCCTGATCTATAGCATTGTTTCTAATGACTCTGAAAGTTCTGTGTCTTTTAATGCACAGAGTCTTCAATAGTTTAACTGTTGTTCATCTCTCTCTTTCTCTTTCTCCTCTTGATTTTCCCTGCTTTTTAACCCATTTTGCTAGTTATCTATTCATTTAAACTTTGCTGATGTTTATTCATCATCATCATCATCATCATCATCATCATCATCATCATCATCATCATCATTTTAGCCATTGTCTATCCATTGCAGGATGAAGGCCTGTTCTGCATATTTCCAACCTATACAGTCCTGGGGTTTCTTTTGCCATCTTTCTTTCTTTTGCACCCATGAAAAAAATCTAAAACAAAATGGATTCACAACATCAGCAAGTACTGCGTGCCCAATACTTGCTGATGTCGTCGATCCATTTTGTTTTAAGTCTCTTTCATGGACGCTTTCAAGTGGGATCCATTCTATGACTGCCTTGGTCCACCTGCCATCAGTTCTTCTTGCTCTTTGACCAGCCCATTTCCATTTCAATTCTTTTACTCTCTTTATGATATCATATACTTTCGTTTGTTCTCTAATCCATGTGCAGGTCTTTCTATCTTGTCTTGTGATGCGGAGCATGTATCTTTCCATGGCTCTTTGCAGCATTACAAAAGCTACAATGTTAAATAAATAAATATCAAACCACATTTTCTTGCAAGCCATACTGGGTGCTATAAGTGTTTTTTTTTTCTGATCTGGCTATATGAATTGAGTAGGAATAGATTGAATGCAAATTAAACTGGAAAGGTCTGTGCCACAGCAATGGCAGTCAGCAATTGTTAATCCTGACTCTAAATTCTCTAATACATAAATGAATAAACAACTATTATATAATTAATAGACGAAAGTGGCAGCTGAGATTCCTGCCACCTTTCCAATAAATCCTGTCACTATAGGCAATCAGAAAAAAGAAATGCATTGCTTCTCCACTCCCCCAGAGTTTCTACTGGGTTATGCATCATCTCAATGCCGCATCATCTGTAGAGAATGATTGTATAATTCCTGAACCAGGCAGAATAAATATTCAAATAAATCATTTCCAGTCTTGTTTGGGGGGGAATAGTTGGTGGTGGAAATGAACACTTCCATTCATTTACGGAAAAAGTAAAGGTAATTTCACTCTTAGGCATCATGTATTCTTATAATTAGAAATATACAGTAGTATCGCCTTTTTTCGTTTCTCCACCTGCAAGTTTTTACCTTTATAAAAATGTCTTGAAACATGTTACAGGAGCTTAGATTGATTGCTTGTCAGTCAACAACTGAGTTATTGCAACAGGAAGGTGTCTGCTTTATTAGGGTGCTGAAAATGCAACTCCACAAGCTTTTACTTGTTGCAAAGATATAGATAGAATTACAACTAAAAACTGCAGGCTAACTTTTTATAATATTGGAATACTGGTGCTATGTTGACTCCAGTACCAAGATCTTGGAGGAAAAATTTCTTCATGAAAGTTGCTGGTCTCTTTATGAGAAAGGTTGTTTGCAGTAGCCAGACAGAAAACACCCAATGCCAGTTATTGCAGAGGTTTCATATTTAGAATTTATATTGTGGCAAACTAATTAACATCATTAAAGCATACTGTATGTTCATGCAACCAAGTTAATGAAATAATAACTTCAAAGTATGTTATCATCTAATTAAAGGAAGCAGAAAGAACATGCGAACATATGAATAGGAAATATGAAAATAAAATGTAAAAAGTAAGGGATAACAAATTATGTTGCTAAACAGAACCACTCTAAAAACTTTGACCACATTGTTTGACATTCAATCAATCAATCAATCAATCAATCAATCAGTTTATTACAGTCTTAGACCAGAGACCAGAACAAATAAAAACACTCAGTAAATATACAATTAAAAATTCTAGTATAAAATAATAAATAACAACTAAAATCTATAATAAAATCCAGTCTGTCAATTATACATGGTCTAACTATACTAAAATTACAATCCATAAACTGTGTGGCCCGTTGTAGGTTCAATGCTAAAAGGGAAAAGACTAAGCAGTGCAAAGGGTTTGCCACATTTGTTATATAACATAACTATGGTGGAGAAGACACATTTTTGCGACGAATCCCCAGTGCTGCTGCACAGGATCTGGCCACCTGCGCTGTAGTTATGGACTGTTCATTCTTAAGATTGATTGATTTATTTATTAACATTTTTATTTCTTTATCTCACAGATGTCTATCAACTGCAGTCAAGATGGTGGCCCCAGCAATATGATCAAAGCTACACCTATTTTCTTTTTCATTTTTTACCATGTGTTGAATGTGTAATTCATTACAAAAAAAAAAAAAAAACAGGTAGAGGTTCAATCACACTGTGGCAGACACCATCTTGATTTTTTAAACATACCGTGCTGATATTCCTGCTTTGTCAACAAGAATCAAAGAAAATCTATGGATGCTAAGAGACTGCATTGTCTCAGCAAAAAATCAGGTGTTGGTTTGATTGAAGAAAAGAGGGAAAGAAAGGGAAGGGATGGAAGCGGAGAAGGAGAGAAAGGAGAAGGAGAGGAGAAGAGGAGGGAAGTAGGGAGAGGAGGAGAGGAGAGGAAAGGAGAAAGAAGGGAAAGATGATTTTTGTAGCAAAACTGGAACATGGAAAATATGAGAAAGTAAACAGAAGAATAAATTTTTTGGTTGATTTGATGGTTGGATAATTAATATTATAATGGAAGATGTTAAAAAAGGTTAAAAATATTATTAAATGAATATAATTAGATTTGAAAGTATATATAGATGTATGTATGCACTCTGACAACACATTGTTTAAATTGAAAATGGAATTTTTATATTATAAAATAAAATAAAAAAAATTATTAAAAAAAATCAGGTGTTGGTTACTTCTTCCGATGTCCCATAATAATTCTTACAGTTTCCTCCCATGCCCTAAAGTGACTTCACACTTCTTTTTGAGGTCTTGATAGGCCTTGTCTCTGTCTCTGTGGCTCAATTAAAAAAAACCCTGTCATTGCGGCTGTTTCTGTCTAATTTCTGTCATCAGAAATCAGACTGAAATGACACTTACCACCTTTTCACTAATGTGGCAGGTGCCTGATCTCTGTTCCTTTGGTATCTGCATCTAATTTCTTCATGCTGTCTTTTATCTTTCACTTTCTATGGATTTGAAGGAAAAGGGGGAATTGGAGAGTCCTCATCCCCTCTGTTGAAACCAAAGATAACCATTAAGATTTTTGTAAGTCAGGAACAGGGGTGGGTTCCAACTTACCTTGCTGCCAGTTCGCTCCCTCCCACTTCGCGCGCAAGCGCGCATGCGCAGTAACAAAAAATCCGAAAAAAAATAAAATAAAAAAGCCAAAAACAAGATGGCGACCACATGCACAGTGCCAGAACTCAGCTTCTGTGCATGCTCAGAAGGAAAAATAAATAAATAAAAAAATTCAAAAAAAAAAATCAAAAAAAAATTCAAAAAGAAAATTCAAAAATAAGATGGCAGCGCCCACGGACCGGCACTGCCCGAACAGGATCGGTGACGTCATCGTGACATCACCAGCGGGTCGCTACCAGTTTGGGAGAACTGGTCCAAACTGGGAGGAACCCACCCCTGGTCAGGAAGCTTACAAATTATGGAAAGAAAACAGTAATCACAGTGAAAGCCAATGCTAGTTAGATTTATCAGGATATTATTATTTTTTTTAACCCTGAGGGGAATTGTATTTCCTAGTACAACGTTGTATTTGTTCTTATACGTGTGTCTGTATGTCAGCTATACAGCAGTTGCTCAAAATACCTACAAATTCAACATTTTAATTACAGTTCTGTTCCTGGAGAACCTTACAAACTTTGCCTTTCATTCCATTTGTTGCAGGAAAGACATAGCACTGAAGGAACAATCATTGGAATAGAGAGACCTGCCCCAGGCATATGATTCAGGGGTTGCATTCAATACATCATTCAATGGGAAAAAATCTTAGTTTTCTGCTGTGCTTCACTTTGTTTTATGACCAAACAAGGAATAGGGAAATGTGGATTGGGCTTATTTGTCTTCCCTCAGGAAATAAAATTAATTTGTCTATTGTGTTAGGTATTGGAGGCAAGAATAGAAAGTTTGCTGGCATACTAGGATTCCATGGTCTTAATGATTTGCAATAAATCATGAAAGCTAAATAATAAGAGCAAAAAACCCCAAGACTCTTAATAAATAATATTTTCCCATCCTTCCTCTGGAATTTTGGAAGCTTACTTACATCCGTATGATTATTAGTTTTGGTAATATTACCTCATTAGCATTGAGTGATCTCAAAAAGAACATGTTTCTTTCTCTTCTTATTTCACTGTTTCCTACTTTTAAATATGTCAATTGCCTAGACACATCAAGGCTTCTAAATCTAATATATTAATTAATAATACTAATAATGTAGATGGAGTTGGACCTGGTTAGTGCTTTTATATAAGACCATTAGGAAAAAGTTAAAATATTTGAGATACAACATAGAAAGTTATCTAACAGTTAACAGTATTAGTAACATAAGGGTCTATGACAATTTGCCACAGCCAACATACCATGGCCAACTCACCATGGCCAACTCATCACAGCCAACTTGCCACAGGACAAGTTACATTAAAATGAAATAAATGATGAAGTAGAATAATTAAAGAAAGGATGCAAAAAGAGGGACAAAATGAAATGTGAATTTTATTTATTTTAAATAATTAAATTGAATTGTTAAATTGTCCTGCAGTGAGTTGTCCTGCGACAGGTTGGCCATGGCAAGTTGTCCCATTCTGTGGCGAGTTGGCCATGGTGAGTTGGCCACAACAAGTTATCCCATTCTGGTAACATAATATTATGACATTATAACATGAATAATGTTAGGTTATAACATTATAACATGAATTTCTAAAAGTAGAAATTCTGCTTGAAACAATACCAAGCCAAATACCAGACTGGAAAAGAGCTGATGTAGTTCCCATATTCAAAAAAGGGAAAAAAATAGATCCAGGAAACTACAGACCTATCAGTCTGACCTCAATACCAGGGAAGATTCTGGAAAAGATAATCAAACAACGAATCAGTGAACACCTAGAAGCAAACAAAGTAATAACCAAAAGCCAACATGGGTTTGTCAAAAACAGATCATGCCAGACTAATCTTATTGCATTCTTTGACAAAGTGACAAAATTAGTGGACCAGAGGAATGCTGTCGATATAATTTACTTGGACTTCAGTAAGGCATTATCATTCAATGTGTGGTCCTGAATGGAACTGCCTCTACATGAAAGGAAATATGCAGTTTGTCTTAGTCCAAGTACTCTTTAATATCTTTGTAAATGATTTAGATGAGGAGATAGAAGAGGAATTTATCAAATTTCATTTGACACTACACTGGTGGGGATAGCGAACACTCCAGAAGATAGTCTGATCAAGAAGCATTTCAACAGACTTGAACACTGGGCCCTATCTAACAAAATGAAATTCAGTGGTGAAAAAAGTAAGGTTCTACATTTAGGCAAGAAAAACAAAATGCAAAATAGGGGACTGGAGACTAAAACATATGAAGAACGGCTGCAGGAACTGGATATGGCTAGTTTAATGAAAAGAAGGACTAGGGGAGACATGATAGCAGTCAGAGGTGGATTCCTACCAGTTCTAACCAGTTCTTTAGAACCGTTAGTAACTTGGCAATGACGTCACGGAGCCGGTTTCATCGGTGTTAATTTTTGCTTCTGTGCATGCGCAGAAGCTATTTTTTGATTGCTAAGCGTGTGCGTGCATGGCGCAACCCTGAGTGAACCGGCAGCAAAAGGATCCAGAACCCACCCCTGATAGCAGTGTTCCAATATCTCAGGGGCTGCCACAAAGAAGAGGGAGTCTAACTATTCTCCAAAGCACCTGAGGGTAGAACAAGAAGCAATGGGTGGAAACTAATCAAGGAGAGAAGCAACTTAGAACTAAGGAGAAATTTCCTGACAATTAGAACAATTAATCAATGGAACAACTTGCCTCCAGAAGTTGTGAATGCTCCAACACTGGAAGTTTTTAAGAAGATGTTGGATAACCATTTGTCTGAAGTGGTGTAGGGTTTCCTGCCTAAGCAGGGGGTTGGACTAGAAGACCTCCAAGGTCCCTTCCAACTCTGTTATTCTATTCTATTCAAACTCCAAATTCTATAAAGCAGGGGTGTCAAATCAAGGCCCGGGGCCGGATCCCGCAGGGCCGCCTTGGAAACAGCAAAGGACCGGCCCGTGGCGCTTCTGCCAGCGAAAACGGAGGGAAAATGGCCACGCCACCCAAGGTCAAACACAACCCTGATGCAGCCCTCAATGAAATCGAGTTTGACACCCCTGCTATAAAGTAATCATACAATGTAGAACATAAAGTAGAATAATAACTAAATGACTAAAATTGAGCAATTATTATTTGTGTAATAATAGGGATGTCCTCCACTGATCTACCAGCTCATGTGCCTGATGGGATTTTATGCATTGCCATATAGAATATGATAATGGAGAACTATGGTTTGATAAGGACAGCAACAATAACAACAACAACATAGGCTTGATAAGCTTGCCTAGGTAACCTTGTGAAGATTGGGTAAGTAAGAATACTTTTAATCTTTCTACGAAATGAATTTTTTTTTTTTAGCTTAAAACTGCTGAGACCATGGGAAACAGAACCATAAATAAGCTATCCACAGATTTAACCACAGATAGCTATGTGTCTTTTTAAATTGAAGGTTTGAATGCTGTGCATTTCCAACAGGCATTGTTAAAATTACCTCCACACAGTCACCACACATAAAACTGCTCCTGGCAACTGAGACTTGAACAATGGCTTGAAATAGCAACGGAGTTCCCGTTTTAAGCGCAAGCGTTGGAAATTTTGTTAATTCCCCACTACGAGACAGATGGCTATCAGCAGGATCAGTACCTGGCAGCTTCATTAAGCATGCATCAACATATGAGAAAACGATAGCTAGGCCACTGTCAAAAATCTTGTTTCTTCGCAGGAACTGTAATCAAAGAGAGCATGGAAGAGAAGGGAAGAAGTCGTAACAGCATTCTCCCCCTAGGAAGGACAAGTTCAAGTGGCTTGATCTCACCCTCGGAGAAATAACGAATATAAAACTCTATCCCTTTGCCAAGATGGAATTGTCACTGCTTGGCATCCACAGTACATCTCTTACCATATTTGCTCTGCAGCTGTGATACAGAGAAAAACACGGGGCCACCCTTGAAGAGTGATGGACAATGGCACAGCATAATGCCATTGCATTTGGACCATTTGAGGAGTATTCAGGAAGGCGCACATTTTGCGGGAAACATTCTGGAGCAGTCCCCTGGAGTGGTGCGGTGGCCTAGAGGTGGAGCTCTTGCCTCACAATCAGGAGGCTGTGAGTTTGATCCTAGGTAGAGGCAGATATTTCACTCTCTGGGCACAATGAGAATATATCTGCTGAACAAAACTCCGCATTGGCGACAGGAAGGGCATCAGGCCATTAAACACTCTGCTAGCTCCATTCCAAAGGTGGGTTCCTCCTGGTTCAGACCGGTTCGCCCGAACCGGTAGCAACCCGCTGGTAACGTCACAATGACGTCACAGATCCAGTTCGGTCGGTGCCGGTCCGTGGTGCCGCCACTTTTTTTTTGAATTTTTTTTGATATTTTTTTTATTTGTTTTTCTTCTGCGCATGCGCAGAAGACGAGTTTCCAGCACTGCGCATGCGTCGTCATCTTGTTTTTGGCTTTTTTTTTAACTTTAAAAAAAAATTTGCACTGCGCGAGGCATGCCCACGCAGCATGGGAGGAAGCGAACTGGCAGCAAGGTAAGTTAGAACACACCCGTGCTCCATTCAGTTGCCCAGACTCCACCCCACAAGGGATTATGCAGTACTGCAGGCTACTTCAGCTGATTGCTAGCTGCAGTTCGGCAGTTCAAATCTCACCGGCTCAAGGTTGACTCAGCCTTCCATCCTTCCGAGGTGGGTAAAATGAGGACCCAGATTGTTGGGGGCAATATGCTGACTCTGTGAACTGCTTAAAGAGGGCTGTAAAGCACTGTAAAGCGATATATAAGTCTATGTGCTATTGCTATTGCTATTATGGGGTCGTTAAAAGAAGATGATAATTCTGGAGCAGTCTGCAGTCCCCAGTTATAAGAATACAGAAGTGAAAGAGGAAGATCAAACCAAAGCGCTATCTGGCCCAGCATTTTTTGTCCCCATGCTAAACAAGTAGATCTGCATAGTAAAGGCAGATCATGAATAGGGATTATATGACCAAATTTTCTCGATTCTATAATCACTTATAGGAATAGAAATTGCTGTTTTGCCTAATTTGCAATTCTAATTTTCTGATTTTAATAAAAATCAGACTGAAAACTTATCAGATCAATCCCTGGAGTAGGAGGGGTCTTGAACTCGCATTTAAAAGTTTAAGATATAATCAAGAGATGGCTTCTTTTTATTTAATGTATAAAAGTTCTTTGGAATACAGGAAAGCTAGGCAATACCAGATCATTTAAAAGGTTCTGTTCTGGCTCCAGTATTTCCTGGAACCTTCCAATGCACTCTTTTAAAAAAAGTCACTAGCATTTCTAGAAGAGCACTAAGCTTTTAAAACATTAAAAGTGGGAAGATGACCAAGATTAATTTAAAAGAACTAAAAATCCATTCAATCCTAGCATTCAGGGATATTTTGAGGATATCAGGAATGTCACCAGGAATCCTGGTATATATGAAATACCCAAATCCATTCCCACCCAGTGGGGAGAGAGATTTCATTTTAATCCCAACCATATATAAAGCGCATAGATTCTCAGGCACAGGTATCAATACTGGATAGAATATCATGATATCTGAGACTATATATAAGATATCTAAATTATACTAATTCTAAGAGCCATCAGTTCATGAATAGAAGAAAAGGGTTTCTACATAAATTCAGAGAAGTGGTTCAAAAGTTACCAAGATTTTTTTTTCTTGTGCTCATGGTACAGGATGAGTCTGAAACTGAAATTAGAAAACAGCTTCATTCCACTGTTTGTGGAATGAAGTCATCAAGTAGCTATCAAAGTTCTGAGGCCTGACCTTGGTAGAATTGAAGCAAGAACGCTCAGGAACCGTCAAGAAATTTTTTTTAAATCAGTCCAGAGTCTCGGTACTCAATGAGTGTGAGTCGAATGAGTCTGTTGCAAAGTCAGCGCTCGGAGCGTCCGCCTCCAGCACACTTTATCGGCAAGGGTCCAGCCGTTCCGGCTGGCTGGACATGCTCCGCCCTGTAGCCCAGGGGTGAAATTCAAAATTCATCCCTACCAGTTCTGTGGGCGTGGCTTGGTGGGGGGGTCCTGTGACTGAGTGGGCATGGCCAACTCGATGTCACTCATGCCCACACCCACTCAGTCACAAGGCCCCCCCCCCAAGCCATGCCCACAGAACCCGGTAGGAAAAAATGTGTGTATGAGCACGAGAAGGGCTCATAGTGAATGCTGTGGCAGAGACAATCCGAACTTTTCTCCCTCCATTCACAGTGGAGCTGCTGCTCCCTTTATAGCACTTAGCAATAGCAATAGCACTTAGACTTATATACCGCTTTACAGTGCTTTACAGCACTCTCTAAGCGGTTCACAGAGTCAGCATATTGCCCCCAACAATCTGGGTCCTCATTTTACCCACCTCGGAAGGATGGAAGGCTGAGTCAACCTTGAGCCGGTGAGATTTGAACCGCTGAACTGCTGAACAGTCAGCTGAAGTAGCCTGCAGTACTGCACTCTAACCACTGCGCCACCTCGGCTCTTTATGGTCCCCCCCAGCCCCCTCCCTCCCAGGGGTCAAAATACTTTAAAGGAACAGGCTGCAGCAGCTCCACTGTAAATGGAGGGAGAAAAGTTTGGATTCTCTCTGCTGTAGCATTTAACGTTGAATCTGTGGCAGAGAGAAGCCAAACTTTTCTCCCTCCCTTCACAGCGAAGCTGCTCAGAGGGCAGCCAAAAATGACTGCTGGCGGCTGGAGGCTTCTTGGCGTGAAAGGTGGCCGAGCCTCGCCATGTCCCCTCACCCAAGGTGCGAAGGTAGGTGAGCGAGGCAGAGGGCGAGCAGGCGGCAAGCGGGCAGTGGCTCCGGGGCAAGGCCAGAGCCAGGGAATCGTGAATTCCTCGACCCGGCCGGAAGGGGCGAGCAGCGACCGGGTCAGCGGGCAAGCGGGCGGGCATGGGCGGGGCCAACCAGGGGTGGTTTTTACCAGTTCGGCAAACCGATTCAAATCATCCCTACTGGCTCACCCAAGCCGGTCCGAGCCAGTCGTATTTCACCCCTGCTGTAGCCATCATCCAGCATCCGTCCAAGGTCCCCGGAAGCGCTGGGCAACATCCGCGTATGACATCCGAGGAGCAGCATCCGGATCATCTGTCGGCCATGGCGGTGCTCCCCACCGATCGCCGGCAAGCTCAGCTGGTGAGCGGGTGGGACGTGGCCTCCCGGCCGGCCAACAAGCAGGTGGCTGGTGCAACTGGAAGCAGCCCGAACAGCTGTTTGGCACAGCCGGAAGTAGCCGCTGCTGCTGTGGCTTTGCTTGCTGCCACCGTAGCCTTACTTGCCACTCTCTTTGCTCCGGCTATCCACCCCCCCCCACAGGTATGGCAAACAGTGGACTGGGGTTCGATAGTAGCTTTCATGTGAAGTGTCTATCCTTTAAGTATGGAATGTGACTGTTCAAAGACTTTAGAGACATCTAAGCTACAAGTGGGACTTGGGCAGAGTCTTTCCTGCATAGAGACAAGAAGAAACCAAATCCTTTCATTCCATTTCTTCAGCATGATAAGGGAAGAAGCAGAAAATGTGGGGACCAGAGCTCTTGTGTGATCCCCCCACCCTCTGCACATCTAGTAAGCTGCCCAGAGTCACTTATGTGTGAATTGGGTGGCTGTATAAATTTGGTTAAACAAATAAATAAATACATGGTGGGAAAAGATGGGTAAAGATTAGTATTCCATATAGTCCACCAGCAGAAAGGAGCCATGAATTCATAGAGAAGGTTCGCAAGACATGTACTTGGCTAAACAAGAGAAAAGAACCTCAGTTGACACTTTCTTTATCACAGTATTTTCTGTATGTTAGGTAAAATTATGTAAGTAATGATACTGAGATTCCTCATTCTCTTCCTTTTCAAATCTTGCCTTTTATATTTGATTTCTTTGTGTAAATTCAAAAGTCCTCCTCCTCCTCCTCCTCCTCTCATATTGAGTAAGTCAATTTCATTCTACCTAATGGTTTAAGGTTAGAACTACAGTATATCATAAATGTTAAACTAACCACTGTTTATTCAAAGGTTTGATCTTCTTTCAATTAAGGTAATTGTATAAGAAGTAATCCATGTGAATGGAAAGCACAGGATAAAATTAACATATTCATGCTTAATCTGATAATTATTTCTCTGCCATTACACCATGGGAAAGGGGTAATATCAAAGTAAGTGATAGTATTTAACTTAACAAAAGCCTTTAATTTCTTACATTAGCCTTTGTTACCTCTAAGGTTAGACATTGAAATAATGAACTGCACTCTTCTCTTCCTAATATCACTTTTCAAAAGTTCCTAATGGCAGGCATATAATTCTAAATAATTATCCTGTGAAAAAGGCTTGTAATAGTATAGTGTAATATTATACCAAATATTGATTTTTTCATTTCTCAGAGGAAGAAAACATATCTTCTTCAGAAGGGTGGACATATTTTCATCCCCGTCCCTTTAGATGAAGGGATGGCATGGTGGCCTAGCAGTTAAGATGATGGGCTTGTCAGCTAGAAAGCCGGCAGCCAGGTTCAAGACCCAAGCACCTCATGATGGGATGAGCTCCCATCCTCGCCCCAGCTCTTGTCCACCTAGCAGTTTGAAAGCATGCAAATGAAAGTAGATAAATAGGTACCACTTTGGTGGGAAGGTAATAGCATCCCATGCATCTTGACATATAGTCATGCAAGCCGCATGACCATGGAAATATATTTGGACAATGCTGGCTCCCTCGGCTAAGAAATGGAGATGAGCATCACCCCCTATAGTCGGCAATGACTAGCGGAGTAAAATCCACAGGGACTCCTTTTATCCTTTAGATGAAATCACTTTTATTTTATTAATATTATGCAGTGTCATAGATATTTCTTCATTTGCTCCAAACTTGCACAAAGTTGCCCTGGCAACATCTCCCCCACCCCCACCCCCCGTAGTGTCCACATTGCTTTCATTTAATTTCTAACCCATAAGTGAGACAGCATTGTCTTTCATTGCTAAGGGGGTATTTCCCCCTTATTCTAATACTACTCAAGGCAGCCTTAATCTGTTAGTCCTGATCAAGTATTATCTTGGAGTACAGTCAGGTGGCTGTAGTGACTTGAAGTCAATATTAGCTAAATAAGGATTCACAGTTTTTATGGCAGTATAGTTTTCTGCTGATTCAAGGATGGGAAAGCATTTCATTTCTGCTGTGGGAAAATATTTGGCTGTTTCTTCTTCTTTTAGCCCCATGATTATGCCATGGTTTCTTATTCCTAATCATGATCCAAAAGGCATTCTGTCTCTAGGTCCTATATAGGGTGATGGAGAATCTTGGAAAACATATGCTAGTAAGTACAAAACAAACTGTTGTCCATTTGCAAAATGTTGTCCATTTTCTTGATTTCAGTATTTGTACTAGCAGCAGGTATTCTCATTCCACTAAAGATTTCCACTAAAGATAACCCAGTGCATGCTGATTTTCATTTGTAACAATGAGTATTTATAGCTGTGTAGGCAAGGAGAAGGGAAACACAACTAATGAAGATGACATTTCCTACCCACAAAAAAGTCTCGTCTTCAAGGTTTACCATAGTGAGGTTTGCACAACACCAGCGGTGAAATCCTCTGAAGTCTGCTACCGGTTCTGTGAGTCTGCTACCGAGCATGTGCTTCACGCACATGTGTGCCTGAGGCGCGTCTGTGCAGTGCTAAAAAAGGAACATTTTGAAGCCTACCGAGTCTGCAAAGGTAAGTAGAACAGCAAGGGGGGGATCCTCTGTGCCATGCGATTTAGATTAGCTAAAAAGCAGGAAATCCAACGATTCTAGCTAATATAAATCGCGCATCATAGCTGATTGTTGCCCAGATGATCGTCGGAAATACCAGTTCTCCCGAACCGGTAGCATTTTTTACTACAGGTTCAGGAGAACCGGTCCAAACCAGTAGCATTTCACCCCTGCACAACACGCTAATTTGGTTATTCCATTAATCAATTTCCATTATTTTCACCCTACATATTCAGCTTTGCTATTGTTGTGGCCTGCCAGCGTCCCGTGCCGGTGATCATGGATCCCAAGGACGATGAGGCGGTTATGGCACGGTACCATCGGCCCGTGCACCTGGTGCCTGAGTCAGAGAGTGAGGAGAACGATGAGGCGCTTGTGGTGAGGTACCATCGGCCTGTGTACCTGGCACCCGTGAGAGAGTGAGGAGGCTGAGGGAGCCAAGCAGGGCCTTCTGTACCTCCTGAGGAGCCCATCCGGGCCGAAGAAGACGAGGAGGAGCCTCTTCTTCTCAATGCTCGGGCACGCAGGGCTGCTAGAAGACGAGTGGCTACTCAGCAGGAGGTCTCCTCGCGGGTAGAGCTGCAGGCTAAGTGGCCACACCCTTAGACTAGTTAAGCCCTGACCAGGCTGAGCCTTGTTGCAGCATTCCTAGCTCTGGGAGTATTGCCAAATACAGTCAGACCTGATCATATTATCTCTTGGACTCCGGCCAGCTGTTAAAGATTAGACATTTACCAGCGGAGGTTTGGAAAAACCTATTCTGCCTTTATTTTGTTTTCAAACTATTATGTTGCTCCTAAGAAGTTATTAGGAGACATTTATTAGTAAAAGAACAGAGTTTTGCAGTTTGTGTGTGCGTATTATTGGTGGCTCGTCGCTGGGGCAGAACAGCTATATTATCCAAATGGCCAGGATTCACATAACATGAAAGCCATAAAAAGTAATCAAATTTAAAACTAATTTCCCAGATTGTAAGAATGCTGTCATTAGGTCATTTCCTGGATACGTGTGTAGCATGTCTTCAGCCTAAGTCCCACAAGAATTGTATATATCTAAGTTACACTATTTCATTCTGTCATAAAAATCAGTAGCAGCCCATCGATGTCGTAAAAATATTATTTTTATTCTGAGAACATGTGTTCATGGATCCTAAAAAGTGTCACTTGATAGTTTCATCTTCTCAAAACTCTGAATATTTTACTACTACTTAGAATACCAACATGAG
The DNA here is from genome assembly GCA_003457575.1 of Thermophis baileyi. Classification (NCBI taxonomy): domain Eukaryota; kingdom Metazoa; phylum Chordata; class Lepidosauria; order Squamata; family Dipsadidae; genus Thermophis; species Thermophis baileyi. The sequence continues at coordinate 860,840 of QLTV01003492.1, forward strand.
AATTTGAAACTGAGAGCTTAGAATCTTCTGTTCCCCAAACCATCTTCCAGAATGTACAGACTCACAAGATTAAAAGTATCATTCTTCTATATTCCTTGTGGGGAAAAAAAACACCTATGAAAATTAAAAGGACTATAATTGAAAGCTACTAAAATGGAAAGGTAAATCGTTGGCCTTGTATCCTCCTCAGCAAAGTAATTACGTTTGTCTCTCATGTGTACTATCTCTCTCTTTCTACCTGAAAGGGTATTGTGTGTACCGATAGAAATTAGACTCATTTGTGTGTCAACTTACTTTTTTGTTCCTTGGGACCAACTGGGCAATTATATGCTATAGCAAACAGAATATTCCACACAGCAGCTATTAGCGGTGAGCATAGCTTTTGGGAAGCGAGCACACCATACTCTCTGGGAAGCTGTTCTGAATAAAGAGGCAGATGAATTTCAAATTAACTCACTGTGTGATTCTTCAGCTCCCAATAAATCCGGTTCTGGAGCCAGACACTGAAATAGCAATACAGTACCAAAGCCAAGTTTGATTCAAACAACCAGACCCAACTCTGTAAAATTAACTTAACCAACTGTTCAGTTTGAAAGAGAGGAAACAGTGGAGCACCTGCTTTGATTAGTCTTTTTTTTTTTTTGGTAAGTTGAACTTTATCTTCCTACCAGCAGGTGCAACTCAGCTAAGGAGATGTAAACACAAGGAACAATTTTCATTGAAAATTGCAATCTGATTCTTAAGGCCTAGAATTAGAGACAAGAGAAGAAGATAACTTTATTTCAGAATGGAGAAAAATCACTCCATGCATGATACGATTTCATTGGAATTTTTAGCCCAATCAGACAGCGATAACAGTGTCATACACTGACAATCATGAAGATAATAAATTATAGAGAAAAATAGATGATAGATAGATAGATAGATAGATAGATAGATAGATAGATAGATAGATAAATAGATAGATAGATAGATAGATAGATAGATAGATAGATGATAGATAGATAGATAGATAGATAGATAGATAGATAGATAGATAGATAGATAGATAGATAGATAGATAACATAAATTATGAGTAGCTGTTGGTCACTACCAATATAACATTTTTAACAGTGAGGCTCAGAAGGAATTCAAATTTTAGTTGAGGTATATCTGGAGCAAAATTAACAATATTAAAAATAGAAGAAGAAATCCTTTGTATGCTATATAAAAATGGCTTCAGAGCATTATATTTCAAGATTTAAATTTTGGAACTCAAAATGCTTGAAATTGTATATTCTGAAAAGTCAAAGGCATACTTAATTTACAGATTTTAACTTCAGTAGAAAGGTGTATCATGCATATTTTGCAGATTCAACACATCTGGGGAATAATTTCATCAAAAGAGTAACTTCCGGGAGATATATAGTAATATGAATCTACAGCATAATGAACATTTTAAAATAACTGAAATTTCTTTCCCATGATAAATAAAACTGATGGCTTTTTACCTGATTTTGGTAAGTAAAAAAAATGAAAAGCTGTGGCCTTGAAGAAGACAATTGCAAAATGGGGTGAAGAAGCTAACCTTGCACATAACAATACTATTATGAAAAAAGAAAGGAAAAGGAAAAGAAAGGAAAAGAAAAGAATAATCATAGGATATTTTTAATCTGTTTCTGATTGTTAACATAGAAAACCAAATGACATTAGCCAGAACACAATGCAGTGTAATATTAACCAAATATTCTGAGGATGGTATAAGAAATCGTGACAATAGGGCTAATTAACTGGAATATGTGGCCATCATTGTCCCCTGTCATAAAATCTGAGCATAAAAGATCTCAAACCTGAACATTTTCACCTATTTGGATAGCACATATTTGTGATTAAAGGGAAAAAAGTGTCTAGTGTTTGAGACCTTCAGAAGAAGGGGAATTTTAATTGTGCATTATGTGACTTCATGCATTAGGCATGATCCTAATTGAAAGAACATGGAGAATGAGTGTGAAATGAATTTCTTTTTTTGGTATCCATAGATTTCTTAAGAAAAAAAGAATGAGCATACAGCTAAGGATGGACTGAAATATTTATGAATGATTTAAAAAAAAAAACTTTTTTGTGAATAAATTTCACAAAGTAGAGCATCATTGGGAGTTGGGGGGGGAGGCGAGAGAGTAAATTTAATGAGCCTAGATTATAGAAAGGTACCCTTTCAGAAATACTAGAACTTTTAGTTAAATGGCACATAAGATTAAAAATAAATGTTTCCAACACTATTTTACTGTGGTAGAAGACCAATTTCTCTGCAATTTTCAGTTACCAATGGATAATTCCCTTAACAAAACCCATCAGTATTCTAAAATCCATTAATCACATTCAAGAATATTTCATAGGCTTTATGTACGTTTCCTATCTCATTTTTCATCAATTGTGGCCATTGTGCGATGAAGATGTCCTACTGCAATATAAGTTGAACCATTATAGAATGAGAAGACATGGTGAACATTGAACACTCTGGTCACTGTATAAAAATTAAATGTTACTAATTATAACATACATTACATAAAGTAAAAAAAAAAAACCAATCCTGAGCTGGTGTACTGGGCCCAAATGATGAATCTTCACCTGTTATATACACTCAGTTATATTCAGCATATGGTCACTCACACACTCAGCCTGTTGAGACATAGAGATCCTGCCATCTCTCTTGCTCTCTATCTACGTTTTCCAGATAGGTGCAGCTACAGCAAATGAGACATACCGTCCTGGTTGACAGCTTGGAAATCACTAGAAACATTCACAAATCACTTTCAACCAAACACTGAAGCATATCAGATTCTGATGGAATACATGGAGAGCCAATTAATTCAAAGTGGCAGCAAAACATTACAGGTTCCATGTATATTTGCTGCCTCACACACTTATATGTTCATCCCCATTTACCAACATCCTTCTCAACTACTCTGCCAGGTTGTACCTAGAGGGACAGAAGCCATCAAGTCCATATCCAGAATGACTCAAGGAGTGAATGGGCTTCAAAACCCTTTTATTCCCCAAAGCTCTTGCTTTGTTCATTCATATGTCTGATAGTTGTTGGTGGGATGTGGGGAGGTGCTCAGCAGCTAGTTTCTTTTGTCTATCTTCTTGTCTATTTTTACTTTGATCCTTAAGAACTTGGTTTCTTTTTATCTACATCCCAAAGATAACTTTTTGACAAGATTCCTGACTTCTGTCCTCATTCCTGCTCCAATTTTAGGTTTTATAACTCCTTCAACCTCATCTCAGTTGTTTATCAAACAACCACTCCAGAAATGGATATTAAAGACAGTGATTACTTTTCATTTGGATGTATAGTCACGGTTAGAACAATCCTGCTAAATTGTATTGACAATTCCAGCTAATTTGAATTTGTGTTAAAAGCCAAAGAAACCAGCAGTCTTTAAGTTGTTATGCTTACCTGGCTATGTTATATAATCAACACTTTCTTTTCTATAAATAAAGTTGAATAAGCCAAGATTTATTAGATATCTTCAACAAGAACATTGCAGGGGGGAAATATCTTTAAATAACATTTACTACTCTAAATGTCAAGATCAGAACAAATACTTGCAGAGACCATTATACCTAGCTAAGCTAATTTCAGAATAACTCATACACAGTATTTTGATGTAAATGATGCCCTTGAGGCTTGTCAGAAATATTGATGACATTTCCCTGTAAATTGTGAAAAGTGTACTTACCCTCCCTGGCAGCTTTCTAGAGCTAGTGACCAATACATTGTACTCTACTTTCAAACTTTAAAGTTTGGGGAGAAAAAGCAACTTTGCAAAAATAGATTGATTGGTCCTAGACACTAGAGAAAGATAAAGCACAAGAGAAGAACAATGTGAGTTCCTTTCCCCTAATAAAAAGGGAAAGTGAACTTGGCTGTTGGTGACTCTATCCACAGTTTTCCTGTCAGTGTTAATAAAGTAATTTGACACTGTTCTTTTCTGGGAATTTTTTTATAAGCTATCCAATCAACCCTGTAATTTCCAAGTGACCCACCATTTTAAATATTACTAAGGCCAACCTAATTATAATCAGACAACAGACAAAGTTGGCTGCTTGTACTACTATAGCAAAATCTGTATAGATAGCTTTTGAATTAAAGTAAAATATATAAACACTAGACAAAATGTTTTAGTTTTGTTTCAGTTTTTTTTTTTAAAATCACAAATATAAGCCGTTACATACTGACATTTGTAGAGGTCTTAGAAGAGGCAAGTCTTTCTAAATAAGCCACATTTGCACTGACATACCAATACAAAATTCATGTTATATCCCTGTGAGTATTGATCTTATAAAATCTTACAAAATATAAGTTCAGATACAAGCAAAACCTATACCGGTGATGGCGAACCTATGGCACGTGTGCCACAGGTGGCACACGGAGCCATATCTGAGGGCACATGAAGCATTGCCCTATGTCAGCTCCAGCGCACATGCGCGCACTGGGCAGCTTATTTTCAGGCTTCTTTTTGGCCATTTTTTGCCATCCCCAGGCTTCAGGAAAGCCTCCTGAACCCTGGGGATGGTGAAAAACGGCCAAACGGGCGAACCGGAAGTTCGGAAATGAACTTCCATTTGGCCCGTTGGGCCATTTTTCACCGTCACCAGGCTTCAGGAGGCTTCCCTGAACCCTGGGGATGGCGAAAAACGGCCACACGGGCCAACTGGAAGCTCGTTTCTGAACTTCCATTTAGCCCATTTGGCTGTTTTTCACTGTCCCCAGGCTTCAGGAGTCCAGAGGCTTCACTGAGTGCGTGGGGGGGACAGCACTGGGGGGGGGTTGTGTGCATGCATGGGGGGGCAGCGCAGGAGTTGTGCGCATGCGTGGGGGGAGGGCATGGGTTTGGGCACCCTTTTGGCATGTGAGCCAAAAAAGGTTCGCCATCACTGACCTATACAGTTGGTCTGTTGTAATCAAAGAAACTTGTTAAAAATATGACTAATCTATTCATCAATAATCTAATACCTAGTTGCTCAAAATATGGGTTCATTTTTTTTTCATGATTGTTTTGATATTTTGTAAATTTATTTATGATATTTATTTGCTGCCAGCTCGTATTCAATTATTCTGGATGGTTTATAGCAATATATATATATATATATATATATATTTAATTTTGTAAATATAATTGTTAGTATCAATATAAAATGTGCATACATTCTGTGAAAAAAAATGAAATGCTAGATTTGACTACACGTTTTTTCATTGCATTTGTCCCATTGAACATAGAAAAGCTTATTTCTGAATATATGAGGATGGTTGAAGTTTCTTTTCTTTGCTATTATTTGATTTTTCAACTGTCAGACAAGCTAATTTAATCTAGCATTGGGTACATTGAATTTTTCTGCTGAATCTGACATTGAACTTGTTAACCAAGGAAAGCCACCAATAAACATAAAGAATGGCAAGAATTGTATGCATTTTTCAAAAGCCTTCATTTTTCTTTGTTCCAGAAACAGAGTTTTAAAAATGGCTTTATTTCTACTGAGGACACAGTAACAATGCATCAATCTTGACTTGAAGGGTTCTTGACCTACCTTTTAGTCAACAATAATGTTGTTTCCATGATGATCTTATCTGATCTTAGTTTTCAACCTTCCAGCTTCAGTGATTGCCAGTCAGCTGACTTCTGTTCAAGTTATGGGTGATGAAACAACAAATGTTATACAGCTTGAGGCTTTCCTTAAATATTATTGGAAGAATATGTATACACTACTTTACAACTTCGGCCTGTTGCATTCATTGGCCAAAATGAGATTTAAAAAAGCAACTTCATGAAGATATGGCAGAGATAGATGATAGACAGACAGACAGACAGATAGATGATAGATAGATACGAGAGAGAGAGAGAGAGAGAGAGAGAGAGAGAGAGAGAGAGAGAGAGAGAGAGAGAGAGGTGGCATGTTTATTCTGGATGTAGGTTCAGAAGAGCCTTCTTTTTCATAAATTATTTACAAATATAAAAACACCTTAGAATTATACAATTATACAGGAATTGGGATTCCTGCCATAGGCTTCAAAACCAGTAATTGCCATCGTATTCTCCAATGAAACAACAAAGTTCTCTGCTTCTGATCATATTATAGCAGTCTCATATATGAGTGTATGATTGGACCTGTGAAGATAAATGTAGTTGTATTTTAAGATACCAGTGTTACTTTGAAATTTTGTGCCTTTGAAGACGAAGGAAAGCTATAATGTTGAATAATATTCTGAAATTATAATTTACTTCTCTGATTACATAACTCATAAAGAAACCATACAGACTTTTTTTTCTCTTGCAAGGGGTTTTTCCCTTGTCAGTTTCATTAAAAAGTTTCACGGTAGTGTTAGCTGAAGCCTTCAGAGACTTGGTCCTGTTGTAAAAATCTGCATTGACAGCACATAATAAGCCTGTGGCTATTACATTAAAATGTCAGAATGTTTCTGTAAATAAAACATGATGATGTCAAACTGGTAGAAATCTCTTAAGCCAGAGCGGGAATGTATTATTTTATTTGTACAAATGTTATATACTGCCTAATTCCATATGCTTATGGTGCTTGACAATCAGAGTAAGCAAAACAAACAATATATTATCAGCATCTAACACTCTGCAAAATTTATAAAAAAAGTCTTCAGTGTTTTTTTTTTTAAAAAAAGGCCAAGTAGTTGGGATCAGAAGGTCGGCAGTTCAGCGGTTCGAATCCCTAGTGCCGCGTAACAGAGTGAGCTCCCGTTACTTGTCCCAGCTTCTGCCAACCTAGCAATTCGAAAGCACATAAAACATGCAAGTAGAAAAATAGGGACCACCTTTGGTGGGAAGGTAACGGCGCTCTGTGCGCCTTCGGTGTTTAGTCATGCCGGCCACATGACCACAGAGATGTCTTCGGATAGCACTGGCTCTTCGGCTTAGAAACGGAGATGAGCACCGCCCCTAGAGCCAGAAACGACTAGCACGCATGTGCGGGGGAACCTTTACCTTTACCTAGTTGGGACCATTCTGTGTCTCAAGCAGAGTATAGGGGGAGTCGGCCACTGAGAAAGCACGCTGATGAACCTCCAAATCCCTCATTTCATGTGGGAAAGGTTCTGTAAAAATGCAGTTTTTCAGGAAAGCGTGGGATAGTGGGATCTGGCTAAGAAGTGTTTTGTTGGCACCCGTAGAAATTAAAGGCAATCACTAGTAGTTTGAATTGGATCTGGAAGCCACCTATACAGCAATGTAGCATACTTTCTTCATACCCTTCTGTACAAAATGGGAGACTGGCAAATAATTGACAAAATATCTAAATCTAAAGGTAGCTTCTTAAAGAATGGGCAAATCCTCCATGGATCTATCCCAGGTCATCCATGACCTGACTTGGAACAGAGGTCACACTCTGATATGATCTTGTCAGAGCAATGGCAATGTGGAACAATGAAACAGTGGGATGGGGTTCTTTTTGAACTGGAGGTAAAATTTCCTTTGCAAAAGTGGCACCTGATACAGAAAAAAACACAGTGGAGGCTTTAATGGTTTTTAACTATATACAGCAAAGCTATTTACAACAAGTATTTACAACATGTAGACAAATACATTCTTGGGGTTCTTTCAGTGGTCAAGACAACTAAAATCATTCCATCCCTTAAATACTCATAAGCCACATCTTGAATTCAATATGTCTGCACAATAATAGAATCAGACAGGCTAACAGCCTAGCTGTCTGCTATGATTCTTCACATGGAAAACCACTTCCAGGCAATAGGACAGTTGGTACACTGATAGTTGTTCAAACATGGCCATAAGGCCCAATATAATATACAGATAGTCATACCCAGCCATCTGTGGGCAGTATTTCTAGTCACTGCCAAGGAAATTTGAATACTCCCTCACTTGCATTTTGCAATCACTACCTTGAGGCTGCTGGAACATCTGGAAATCTGGTGGACAAATCTTAAAAAGGCTGCATTCAATCAAGTCTTCATGATGCAAATCAGATGCTAATCCAGTATTGCACTGTGGAAGGCCAAAGTCCTATTGAGCATGGATCTGACATTCACCAACATCAACTGTGGTTATGATATCCATTAATCCTGCTGGGGCCAGGTTGAAGGACTAGAATTAGTACTGTACCTAATTGTTAGACTACCTTACCATGAAAACAACTTGTCCAACACCTTCCATAACATTTCTTATGGCCCATCACAATGGGAGTACAACGTCAACCATATTAAGCTTTCTGAGACTCTAATACTTCTTTCTCAATCATTCCAACTGGAGCAACCAAAGAGTCACTGCAGTGAGATAGAAAGTCATATAAGTGTTATGTACTGTATGCAAATATAAATAAATAAATGCCATCAAAATACTTCCATTCCATACATCTGCTGCATCCATCCACATGACCACCCTATCATACTTCCATCATACCACCAGACCCTTTCTATCATTTGCAACCCATTCTGCCTTCTTCGAGGCATTTTCACATATTATCAAATACAAAACAGTATATTTTCTCTGGACATCTTTATTGCATCTTCATTGGCTGTGGACATATTGCTTTTAAATCACGAGAAATGATATCATGAGAAGTGATAGTACCACTTATATCACACTGATGAGATCACACCTGGAATACTGCATCCAGTTCTGGTCACCATGATGCAAAAAAGATGTTAAGTTCTTGGAAAGTTCTCTTTGTTGCAGAGAAGAGCAACAAAGATGATAAAGGGTCTGGTGGCTAATTGTATGATGAACGGTTGAGGGAGGTAGGTATGTCTAGCCCATTGAGGAGAAGGATTATGGAGAACATGATAACTGTCTTCCAGTACTTGAGGGGCTGTCATAGAGAAGAGGGGATTGACTTATTCTCCAAAGCACTTCAACCCCATCCAGAACTAATGATGATTGTCATGCCACACCATATAACTTTATGTACTGTTGTTGCCCTCTAGCCCCATCTATTGGCTGGAGAGACAAATATGCCCCAAGTATATTGTTTTGAAACTGACCCAACCCATTTTACCCATCAGCCCGCACTCTCAAACCAAGTGCACGCTGGGAAGCCAGACTCTATTTCCTTCAGCATTTGGAGAAGGCAGAAGAACATGGTCATCCAAGGACAAACCCACATCCCACACAGAGCATCGCTGGTGAGATTTAAATTGCTTGTATTTATTAATTGTTATGTTCAGCAGTAACTTAATACTGTCTATCTTGTATTTGGTTCTCATTGTATGTATCTCTATTTTCCCCAGTTTCATCATGTCCTGTTCTTTCAATAAAGCATTCAGATCTACACACACGGTCTGTTTTATTGGAGGATGAGTGGGTTTAGCTGCATGTCAAGCTGCACACAGACTAACATGTAGTGGGGACAGAACAATGATAAAGAACTGGATGTTTACCAGGCAGATGGCATAGGGAACAAAGCTGTTACAGAATCGAGTAGTCCTGCTAGAAATGCTTCAAAACCTCCTCCCAGAGAGGAGCAACAGAAGCAGACCATAAAGTGGGTGTGTGGGGTCTCTAACAATGCTTTGAGCTCTAAGCACATAGCGCTTATAAGCAGAATCCTGAATGACAGGAAGCGATCTTCCTATAATCTTCTCAGCTGTCCTTACCACTCTCTGTAGGGACTTTCTATCTGAGGCACTGCTGCCACCAAACCAAACAGTGATGCAGTTAATTAAAACGCTCTCAATCGTGCCTTTGTAAAAAGTGGCCAGGACAGAAGGAGAAAGATGTGCTCTCCTCATCCGACTGAAATGACCTTCACCAACCACTTTTGCATTCTTCCCATGTAAGAGAAGTAGTCCTGGTGTCATCCCAGAGGGAATCATTTATGGAAAGTTTCCTTTTTCCTCCGTTTCACCCCTTTAACTTTTCATTGAGTTTAAATTTAATGCAGCAGGGGCCTAGTTAAAACTCAGTTATGAGTTGTAGACTTCATTCTCCATTCCTTTCCTTGGGACAACTAAATAAATAACAAGTAAATAAATAACAACTTCACAAACAGAAAATAAAAAGGCTATATTTTCCTATCTTTTTATTTTTTTGTTTTGGAAGCTGTTTTTTTCTTTAATCCTCTCTTTATACTTTTTTTTTTTTTTGTCCTTTTGAATAATTTCAGGGCCCATTTGAGTATTCAAATACCTCTCTAACCCGGCATTTGGCTGCACTAAAAACACATTAATGCTGACTTCAGTACTAAAAAGAACCAAGCATTGTGGGAATAAGATTATATCGATGTCCTAAATGAGAAGGTTTCCTTAGGAAAAAAACAATTAATCAAATCCTCTCCAGGAGGAAATAACAGTCATTTTACCTAAACAGAATCAACTACCCACATGCAAAGATAAAACTGGAAATATAATTCCCTATACAAAAATCTTTATATGCCAATTATAGTGAATATTAGCCTAGAGAAAAGAAAGTTAGTGCTTTAGACTGGTTTCCCCCCCCCCAATCACTGTGCCACCTTTTCTCTGGAATAACATTCTTCTGGAGATTTGACAAGCTGCAGCCCTGTTAGAAAAGTAATTAAAACCTGGTTATCTCAGCAGGTCTTTGTGTAGAAACAAATTGAGATAGGCTCCACCTGTTATATGGATTTTCATTGTATGTAGTTGGCAATGCCCCTTTGCATCTGAAGATGTTACTGTGTTTTAGTATTTATATTGTGGTGTTTTTTTTTTCATGTGTGTGTGTGTGTGTATGTGCATGTGTGTTAAGTTTGATAAAACTGTCATCTATTCTGATTGGCAATGTAAATTATTGGCATATAAACCTACTAAATCAATGAAATTATTTTGAGAATCACTTCTTTCATAAATAAAATAGGCCACATCAGTATCCATAAGAGTCAGTACTGTTGTGCTAAAGAAAGGATCACATGAGTATGACTGTCTCCTTAGCATAATTATTAGGCATATAGGTTACTACCGGTAAATCACATTCGGTCATGTGATTTGGAATGCTGGAAACAATCTTATCAGATCTGAGTCAATAAAGCAATAGTCTGTCTCAATGGTTAGAGAGAGTAACTGGAGTAAAAGTCAGAAAAACAGAGTACTTAATTGATCAGGTTTGGCCCTAGTTTATAATGAGAGACCATCATGACTTTTGAAGGTTATAAGACTGGGAAACCAACAATGTTAATGTAATGGGTGGAAGCTTGTCAAAGAGAGATTCAACTTAGAATTAAATAGAACTTTTCTGACAGTAAGAGCAATTAACCAAAGGAACAGTTTGCCTCCTGGGGTTGTGGGTGCTCCATTACTGGAGGTTTTCAAAAATAGACTGGATAACAATTTGACTGGGACAGTATAAGCCTCCTGTCTCGAGGAGGGAGTTTGACTAGAAAATCTCTGAGCTCCTTTCCTGCCCTATGATTCTATGATTATCTGATTATGATTATTGCATATACTCCTTCTCTGTCTTGTGAAACCCTTTGCATAAACTTCAGAAATATATTTTTTTCTTTCAAGAATTCCTGCCATTTTGTTACTCTTCATTGCATGCCACATTAATATATTTCTTTTCTAAATTATCCTGTTACTAATCTTTTGTCCAAGTTTCACTTGAATCCTATGCCTACTCTTTTTATTTCTCTCTATTTTAACTCTCTTGTCTTGCTCTAAATCACTTTTATAGATGAGTACATGCATGTACTTTGTGCTTACAGATGAGAAAACAAGGAGAACTTGAATATAAATGATTGTGTCCTGCATGGTTTATTTATTATGTTTAATCTGCTAATACCTGGGAAACATAATTATAATTGTACAGGATATATTTTTTTTAAAAAAAATTCAAATTATTACACTAGAGTTTAAAACACTATTCATACAAATTCTCCTCTCTATACTATTAATCAAAGTACAATCATCTGATCCTTCTTTGCTTTTGGTCACTTCTGTATTGTCCAACAAAACTAGGATAATTGTTTCTTCTTCCATATGTCACATGCCTAGATTTTAGTTTAGGATACAAAAAACCCTTCAATTTATTTTAAAAAGAGAAATTGTCAGCTTCCTGAATATTAGTCTTGTATTTGGAAGCAAAAAAAGAGAGAGAGAGAGAGAGAGAGAGAGAGAGAGAGAGAGAGAGAGAGAGAGAGAGAGAGAGAGAGAGAGAGAGAGAGAGAGATTTTCGCTGTTCTGCACGCTGACAGGATTTTTATACTTCTTCAATTGTGATGGGTGTCCATTGTGTATGTCATATACAATTGTACATCGTGCCCATTCAAAACCCGGAACTGGCTATTGTGAATCATCCCATGCTATTTCTCATTGTTCCCCACTGAAAGGCTCAGATCAAACCACGGATATGTTCAAAAGCTCATACCTAATGGTGCTTTGAATTACTGCTCCACAAATGATGCAATCATACAATACTCTGTTCTTCAAATCACTACTTTAAAAAAGTGGCTCCATTAAATCTGTTTGTAAACCTTCTGCTTGCTGAGGCCGATTATCAACATCAAATATGCAATTGCCACATTGGAATTGGACAATTACAGCTATTCACAGCAGTCTTAATTTTAGGTCATTAGCAAATGCAGATTGGGATTTTTTTTTTAACAAGGGGGTGGTCTATGATCTCTTTCCCACATGCACACATTAAAAAAAAACCTTTTCAAACCAGTCAGGTATTAATCCACCATTGCCAATTCTGCACATCCAATCTTTGACAGCTCAAAGATTGGTTACGTTATTTTATATTGAAAAGATGAATTCAAATAATTAATCTAATGGAAGTAGTGAAAAACTGGTTGCCAATCACTGTTGCTACATTGTTCTGATGTTAAATAAATAATATGGAGTGCCATACGGAGAACACTGGAAGAATGTCTCGCTAAACCTAATGAGCCTTCTAGAATAACAGAACAGAACGGAGTTGGAAGGGACCTTGGAGGTCTTCTGCTCAAGCAGAAATGTCTGTCCAGTCTCTTCTTAAAAATCTCCAGTAATGGAGCACCCACAACTTCTTGAGGCAAGTTGTTTCATTGGTTAATTGTTCTCACTGTCAGGAAATTTCTCTTTAATTCTAGGTTGCTTCTCTCCTTGATTAGTTTCCATCCGTTATTTCTTGCCATGCCTTCAGGTGCTTTGGAGAATAGGTTGTCCCCCTCTTCCTTGTGGCAGCCGCTTTCTTTTCACTAGAGTAGAATAGCCAATTCTTGGAACTGCTACTCATATGTTTTACCCTCCATCCCCCTAATCATCTTCTCTTCTGCACTAGAAATATAGATAGACATATAATTAATCCTCATTTAATGCTAAATGGGACCATAGCCTGTATTGTTAGGTGACACAATAAGTTGAAAAACCATTTGGCTGTACCACTTAGCCACAGTAGTTGTTAATCTGAACTTCTTGTCCAATATTCAGATTCCATCATAGTTCTGTTGGTTAGCCCTTTCCTCTATCTGGATTTCAGGCAAACCTGGGGATGAAAACACAGAGAAAAAGGAAGGCTGACACGTTGACTTACAAAAGTGAGGTAATATACCCTTCTGATTGGGTACTGGACATTGAAGTTCCCAAGTTTATGTTGCTTCTACCCATCAGGTGGATGGGCAAATTCTTTAATGCTTTTAAATGAAATTTCCCAAAGTCTGTATAGCATGTAATATTTAGATGAGAAATCATGAAAAGAAATATGATCATTCACAAAGAACTTCATTTTGCTACATACTGCAAGTCTGTCTGCCATGTTCCTCATGCAGTATGTTAAAACTATGAAACTTAAAATCCTAACTGAAAATAATTCCTTAAAAGAAAAGAAAAGAGAATTACATGAAGCAAATTCACCTCATGGGCATACCTAGGTTTGCAACAGAGCTGTTCTGAAGAATACAGCTAATTCTGCCATTCTGCCAGCGTAGCTGTATGTTATTCTGGATTCAGTTTCCAATTCCTACCATTTCTAGAAAATGTTGGAAAAACTGATTGATTGACTGATTATGTGACATTGAGTAATTTTTTTTTTTTACTCTTAGTGTTTGCATATACTGTATAGATTTTTCTCCTTGATGATCTATCTATAATCTAATCTTTCAGGTTTTTTTCATGGTGCATCCATTGCCTATGTAACTAAGTCATCCACTTGCTGCTCTTCATTCTCTTCTTTTCTTTCTTCTGCCTTTCCCAACAATAGAACTTTTTTCAGAGAGCTGGGTATTTGCATAATTTGTCCAAAGTAGGATAATTTGAGCCTAATCACTTGTGCCTCCAGTGAGAAAAGTGGGTTGATTTGTTCAATGTGCCATCAGTTTGTTTGTTTTTGATGGTCCATATATTCTCAGGAATCTTCTCCAATCCCAAAGTTCAAAGGTGTCAATATTCTTCCTATCTTGGTCTTTTAGTTCAACTTTTGCTTTCATTGCTTGTAGTCCTGGCACTACATGAGCTAGTCCTGGGAACTAGCTCATGTAGTAGGCACTAGCTGAAACAAAAATGGGGAAGTTGCATTTTTGAAAGTTGGCAAAACCAGTAATATATTGTATCACTGAAATTGTCCAACAATTGGCAGTGAAATCTTTGGATTCTTTTGGACAAAATAAGACAAAAACAACATTTCTATCCTTAACACCCCAATCACCCTTCCAAATATTCACATTTCTACATGCTTATATTACTGGATATGTTCTTGTAGACTCAATGACTGTTTAAACGTGGTTTAAAAATATTGTCCCGGGTAGAAAAAAATTGCACCCTACTCTAACAATTTAATAAATAAGGGAAAATGTGGATAACCATAACAACTTGAGAGCTAAAAAGATGCTTAGGTAAAGTTATGGAGTTATTTCTCCTGTGCAACAAGATTTTGCTAAGATATAAATAAGGCTTCTTGAATGAAAGAGGCAATGCTAAAGCTGTCTTTAAGTTTAATAACAATACCAAGAACAATCATGCATATATTTACAGTAAAAGGTAATCCCTCCAGCACCAGGAATCGAAAACTGGTCCATCACACAATTGTGTGTATTGATGATTTATTGTTAAGGATCTTTCTCTCTTTCTAGATATGTAAATGTACTGTGAGAATGTGTATAAATCTGTGAAAACCCTATGCAAAAACAGTACAAGTTTTCATTTCTAGTGGAGAGTTCAGACAGATCTAAATCTGCTCCTTTCTGCTTCTAGCCTTTGATAAATGTCCTAATCTAGATCTGTGGGATGCCACAAAGATTGGTATTGTAGCAGTTTGGAGGAAGGACAGATTTAATAAATTTTATAAGGCATCATACTTATGAAAAGAGAATTTCAGTGAGTAACAGGTTTGTGGGTAAATCAGGCTGCTTCTTGCAGTTATAAAAGATTTTTCAGGCCAGAAAGTAAGCTTGAACTCTCACTTTTTAAAAAAATGTGTATTATAGGGAAATGTAGAAGAGCCATACATGCAAAAGCTCTAATTCAAAAATAAAATAACAATTTCATATTATTATTTTTAACTGGCATGGTGCCGTGGAAGTTTGGTGGAGCAGATTTATTATTAAGTACTTGAAATCAGAAATGCACTAGATAAGGAGTGATCCATAAACAACATCGCTTCTGTATTTGTAGCACATACTGTGATTGAATTCAAAAGCTCATGGAGGCCTGCAACATTAGGATGATGACATTTTGAATGTGATGGATTTTAGATCTAACCTTTTTCTACAAGTATCCTCCTCCTTCTCCTTTCCCCTGAGGGTATTTACCCTCTACTCCAATAAAGCAGTATCCTCCTCCTCCTTTCTCCTGAGGATTTTATTCTCTCTTCCAATATTATTAAATATTATTAAATGGTCCCTTAACGAATGTACAACAGAACCTATACATTCAACCTTGTACAATGCTGTAACTAATCTGGGACTGGATCAACTAGTAACCAACAACACTAGACTCAACAACTGCCTTGATCTCATCTTCTGCAACAGTTCAAATTCAATTTATGGATTACATATAAAAGAACCCTTTTCCACAATGATCACAGCAAGATTGACTTCTGTCTCAACATACACCCTTGCAAAAATCATCATAATGATGGGATCCCCAGTTACAATTTTAAAAAAGCCAACTATGATCTCATAAACACTGACCTCTCATCTCTTGATTGGCAAATACTGGCTGCATTACTGCCGGAGACCATTATAACATTTTCTTACTTGAAGTCAAAAGAGTCATTAAACTATACGTACCACTAACAACTCCCAAAAGCAGGAAAAACAAACTACCCATAACAATAAGGAAGCTCCAAGCAAAAAAAAAAAAATCTCTTTGGCGGAAAAACAAAACTGGCTACACAGCCAACTTCAAAAGCCGCTACAAAAACTTATGCCAACAAATAAAGACTGAATGCACCAATTATCATATCAAACAAGAGGAAAAACTACTGTGAAAGAAATC
>QLTV01003492.1:894697-905340 GCA_003457575.1 Thermophis baileyi
AATGATCTCTTGATCCTTCAATCAAAATAAAACTGCCTTGTTTTGTTGAATAAAGTATTCAGAAAACCTTAAGCATTTTAAGATCTGTATTGCATTATTAAGTTAAAAATGCATCAGGGTATTTTTTTGCGGGGGGGGGATGCCGATTGTCACTGTCATCAGCAATTCTGAAGGATCTTGGATAAAAGTATACTATCTTGGATGAAAGTTTCCTTATTATATGCCTCTCCTCTCTTCCATACATAAACATAGATTAAGTTTCAGACTACAAAAGTACTTTCAATTAAAGTTTAAACCATTTAAGTAATTTGAAAGCAACTGCTACACCCCACAGAGAGCATAATATCTTTAAACTTACCTTTCTTTTTAAAAGATTAGCATTAAACCATAGCCTATCTATTATGCATTATACACTTCTTCAGGAACAAAAGGGATTTCATTTTTTACATTATTTTTGGACCACATTTTAGGATTGCTTTCAGGATAAGTTTCCTCATGTGATATATTTGGAAAAAAAAAAGTCTGTCAAAGAATTTATGCAATATTTAATACCATGAAGTTAATTTTTAATGATTTTTATTCAAGCCAACAGCATCTTATGGCACATGCAGAATTTTAAATATTTAAAAGGTGTATGTATGTGTGTGTGTGTGTGTGTGTGTGTATTCCTCTCAATGATACAGTTATTTATGGAAATCAATATAAAATCTAATTAATGATAGGTGAGTGCTTTGGTGGCAGGTATGAATTATGAATTGTTTTAGTGAAGTCACAGCAGAATATTTACATATTATTACCGTAGATCTCCGAGACTAAAAATTGGTTACAAAGCCCTCAGGTTGAACTTGACTCCTGGTTCCTGAAGCCATGCAGTTTTCTTGGCAGCTTGAAGGAAATACTTGTCAATATCTTCTTCTTTCAGGATGATTTCAGCCAAGACCCCAACAGCCAACAATCAAATGTTAACATTGAGATTAACAGATTAACAGAGTTGGAAGGGACCTTGTAGGTCATCTAGTCCAACCCACTCCCCAAGCAGAGGACCCTACACCATTTCTGACAGATGGCAGTCCAGTCTCTTCTTCAAAGCTTCCAGTGATGAAGTTTCCACAGCTTCTGAAGGCAAGCTGTTCCATTGGTTGATTGTTCTCACTCTCAGAAAATTTCAACTTATTTCTAGGTTGAATCTCTCCTTCTTGATCAGTTTCCATCCGTTATTCCTTGTCTGGCCTTCAGGTGCTTTGGAAAACAGATTGACCCCCTCCTCTCTGTGGCAGACAGAGAGATCAGACAAAGCCAGTTAGAATCTGCTATCTCCCAAAGTGTGATGGGGGAAAAAAAAACCTAGGATTATTCCTCTGAAACAGCAAGTCCTTGGCAAAATGATTTTTTTCTCCTTTCTTAAAAAAAAACAATAGAAAAGAAAAAGAAAGCAGATTGGTTCTAGATGAAGAAAATAGTGAAATGATTTGCAAATCTATTAATTCCCTTAAGGGTACCTCAACATATAGATAGATCTGCAAAAAGTAATTAGTATTAGTATTATTTCAATAGCTGGAGATTACATTTTTCTACCAGCAAAGAGTACAACAAGGCATTTTTTAAAAAATAATTTGTCATTTTTCTCTTGAAGGAGGCTGTTTATGTATCCCCACCTTCATCTAGAAATAGAAGCCTGAAATGTTGTACTCAATGGTCAGTGGATCAGGAAATGTCGGGGGAAACTGAAGACTGCAGAAGGATGCTTTCTTTAGAAATAAGACATTCATCCTGATCAGCTTATTAGCAGGGCTCCTGTTAATAGCAGCATGAAATTAGTGATTTGTTTTCCCAGGAATCAACTAATTATACTGATAAGCAGTACAGAGATCTTCCTTGGACAGGTCTGTTGCTTCAAAACGAATTGTAGAACATTTCTTATTCAGGAGTTAATCTGAACATGGCTTGTTAAATAAACTACATGCAAGAGACAAGATTCCCAACTAATATAAACTAATATTATTCATGCAACTCATTGCAAACTGGCTTCTCAGTATATGGATCTTAATTACTCCAATACACTGACATCTCACTAAACTTTTATTTATTTTTTCTTTATACACACAGAAGCAGCTTAGAGACTTATAATATGCCTCTTTCTCAGAGGAGAATTAGCAAAAATGAATTAGTAGACATGCAGTACCCTGTAATAATTAGTAACCTGGAGTAAAGCAGATATTAAAAAAAGGCTAAAACAATATTTGTTATTGCTGTAAAGTATTAATACATGTTCTCAAAATATTGCAACTATTACTTACTCAGAAAAAAAGTGTCAGCAGTTTCTGGGGTAAGAATAATTTGGGCAGGTATTTGAATTATAGATTGGCAAACTAAAAGCAAAAATGTCTGTAGACAGGGATCTACAAGGATTATTCCATAACCACCTTCATGTAAAGAATGTGTTTTATCAGGTGAACATAATCAAGATGTGTGAATTATATCATAAATATGGTAAAATCCTGTTTTAATGAACTAAAGTACAATTAGTGGGGATGGGGAGGGTGAATGGAAGAGACCCCCTTAAGCAGTTGGTGAAGCAAAAGAGGAAGGGTGCTTGAGAATAGTGCGTGTTTGTCAGTGTGTTTGTGGGTGAAGTGGGGGGAGATGGTTACTAGGTACCCTCATGGGTCTGAGAGCTAGAGGACCTCATGATCAGAGGTGGTATTCAGCCGGTTTATCCGGTTCGGGCGAAGCGGTAGCACTGACTGTGGGTGGCCCCGCCCACCCGCCTGGACGTAATCACATCCCATTTATCCACTTTTTTGAGGCTCTGCGCATGCGCAGAAGGCTTTGCGGATGCGCGGAGGAGCATTTGTGAACTGGTAGGGAAGGTAAGTGAATACCACCCCGGGTGGTATCATGATGCTTCACTCCCGCTCCCTGGGATAGATGAAGCTGAGGTCAGCAGGAGGTCCTTACCCTTAGGAATGGAGAGGGGGCCTGGATTGAGGGATGGTACTGTCTTTGAGGTAAACCGAAGTATTATTGTGGTGATAGCCATAGTGAGATACAGTGGAAGACATGGAGAGGCCTACTCTCAGGCTGATATCATTTTATTTTATTTATTTATTTATGTAAGAAAATGTATATGGCTGCTCAACTCACTCTCAGTGACTGGCGGCTTATAAGGATAAAATCTCATATAAAAAAATAAAATAAAAAACAATAACACACACACACCCAGCTTCCCTGCTGCATAACAACCTCCCTACCTGAGTTCCTTAACTCAATTTCTGAGTTGACCATGGAGTTCCCCAGTCTTATGGTCTTGGGGGATTTCAACTGCCCTCTGTAACAGTGAGGTCTGAGGTGATTCAAGAGTATATGGCTGTAGGCCTATGACAGGGATCAGGTGTTCCTATGGAAGCAGTGGTTAGATGATCTGAAATTGGGGGAGCTATTAACCCTTTGTCATGGTCATATCATGTCCTGATTAATATGGAATTCTCTAGCATCATTATCCACCTCAGGGAGTCTGGCCCTAATAGATTCAAGAGCATCCATAAGCTTTAATTGGTGCAAAATGCAGCAACACAGGCAGTTATGCATACCTCTAGTACAGCACATCACACACTTCTGCTCTGTGAGATCCATTGGTGTCCAGACTACCTCTGAGTCAAATTCAAGGTTGGCTTCAACCTTTAAAGCTCTTCATGAGATGAGGCTGAATTATTTGAAGAACTACCACTCCCCAATCACATCAGATCAGCAGAAGAGATATGCTACAGGATACAGAGAGAAAGGGGAGGAGGGAGAGAGGGAGGGAGGGAGGGATGGAGAGGGAGAGAGAGGGAGGGAGGGAGAGAGGGAGGGAGAGAGAGGGAAAATCATGTTGTCTGATAATCTTGTACGCTGCCCAGAGAGACTTTTCATGGGATGGATGGCTAGATAAATTTGATGAATGAGAAAATAATAAAAATAACGGGGATAACCATTATTCACAAACCTACAAAAGTATAAAATTACTGTGATTTTACACCATTTCTGAGATTGCATTATTAAATAAATTATGCATTTATGTTGATGTCATGCTGCAAAAATAATGCAAATGACTTTGCTTGTATTATTCTGTATTACATGTAGAAAGCCACCATCATGTAAATAATGCAAATGATGCATTACATTGAGATCTGGTAAATCACAGTTTAACTGCAACATTAAAAAAAAAAATTAAGAGAGCAAACCTGGCAGGGAAAGTTTCCATATTATCCAATCATATATAATATATACCCTTATACTACATTGATACTTATATATCCCTTTTCCTTTTGCATTCAATGCATGAAAAATATTATATTCACCTACTCCAGGTTTTTCTAGCTTAAAGTTTTTTAATTTCAATTACCATGGTTTCCCTACACAATTAAGAAGTATAATCAAAATGGCAAGAATGATTGACAGTAAGAATGATTGATTGGTCTTTTGAATATGTGCTTTGACACATCAGCAATGTAAAATCACTGCTATTATAGAGAGATTATAATAAAGTAGTCCTTTATTTCAAATTTCATGAACTGTTCATTTGAAGCTTAACATAAATCTTAAATTTCTTTCAATTGAAGGAATTAGGTCCTTTATATGAAACAGCAAGAGCAACCTTTACTTCTGGACTGGAATGTGACTACTTCTATTAGTCAATCATTTTATAAATCCATTTTATAAGCAGATTAATATTTATAAACTATCTGTGCAATAAGAAAATGATTGTGTTTCTGGAGAGTAAGATTCCTCCACAGTTTTAATGTACTGTTTAATGTATTTTCAAATGCTTGACTCAGACAATTCCAGCTAGCATAATATCAGTTAACTCTATACATGAAAGTACTTCTGCAGTACTTATATACTAGGTAATTTTTTTTTGTGAATTATGGAATCCAAGACCACGAAAAACAGCCTTCAGTTATTCAGCTAATAGATACTTCTGAAGACTGAAGATGGTTAAGGTTAAATCTTTCTATTCTAATTCAATCAAACAAACAAACATTATTTTACCAACTTTCTACAGTATAAGTACAGTATAAGATTTCAAAATTTTCATTCTAAACGTACTTGAAGGCTCTTTATTAAACAATAGTTTTCTGGACTTCTCTAGGCACCTGTCTGTCATATCCACCTCCCTGAAGCTTAGCAATGGCTCCCCACAGGGCTGTGTGCTCAGTCCCTACCTGTATTCACTGTACACACATCATTGTGTATCGTCTGACCCATCCACTGTGATCATTAAGTTCTCAGATGATACTAGCGTACTGGGTCTTATTACAGGTGGAGACGAAACAGCGTACAGGGGGGAGGTTCAAAAACTGTCCACATGGTGCTTTAAAAACAACCTGCACCTGAACATCAGCAAGACCAAGGAGATGGTGTTGGACTTCCGGAGGAAGAGAGAGGAACATGCCCCACTTTACATCAAGGGGGGCTGTGTAGAGAGAGTCTCCTCCTTTAAATTCCTGGGAGTCCATCTCAGCGAAGACCTCACCTGGAAAAACAACACGATCCAGGTGGCCAGGAAGGCCCAACAGAGACTCCATTTCCTTAGGGTCTTGTGTAAAAACAGGGTGGAACAACAACTGATGACCTCCTTTTACCGGTCCACAATAGAAAGTGTCCTCGCTTATTGCATCACGGTATGGCATGCTGGTTTGACAGCCGCGGATAGAAAAGCATTACAGAGGGTGTTGAGCACAGCACAAAACATCGTGGGCTGTCCCCTGATACCACTAGATGAGATCGCTAGGGCTCGCTGCCTTAGAAGAGTGAGGACAATCCTCAGGGACAATTCATACCCTGGTCAGCACTTCTTTACCATCGGGAAGGAGATATAGAAACACAGCCAGCCGCACAAACAGGCTGAAGAACAGTTTTTATCCATGGGCTGTCAGACTCCTGAATGCGAAATAACATCATAACTATGTAGTACGATGGACTTGCAGTGCCAGCGCAACGTGTAACATATTCACACTGGTGCAATAGGACTGGGTGTTTGTTAATATGTGTTATTGGGTTAGAGATTTTCTGTTTTCACTGTTAGTTGTATTGTGTTGGGGGGGGTGCACTGAGGGAGCTCAACCAATCTCATTGTACATGTGTTGTGCAGTGACAATAAAGATTTGATTTGAATTGAATTGAATTCTGCTGTATGTTATTTTTGTATCACCCACACCACAACATAGTGGGGCAGGAATGAGAAGAAAGGGATAAGTTGGAAGAAAGGGATAACTTTCCTATTATTCCATCTATGGTGGTGTTGATTCAGATAGGCTACCATAGATTTAAAAACTTTTTTTTCCCATTGAAAATAAATGGTATCATTTCAACTTCCTTTTTGGAGCTATTGTATAATAAGACATACTGTAAGCAGCCAGGTGTTGGGACAAGTCAATTGTCTATGTTAGATCAATAATCCATATAATTCAATAGTTCATCTAGAGCAGGGGTGTCAAACTGAAGGCCCATGGACCAGATCCAGCCTGCGGGGTGCTTAGAAATGGCCCACGGGGCCACCCTGGAAACAGCAAAAGTCCGGCCTGCAGTGCTTCTGCCAACGAAAACGGAGCTGGCAGAGGGCTGCAGGAGGCTGTTGTGGCTGAAAATGGAGTTCAGGAGCCCATTTTCGCTGGCAGAGTGCACAGGCCACCACATGCACCCCCGACATGAGTGATGACAAGCTGGCCATGCCCACCCTGGCCATGCCCACTCCGGCCCCCCTGAAGTCAAACACAACTCTGATGCGGCCCTCAATGAAATTTAGTTTGGCACCCCTGATCTAGAGCTTTGTAGCCTAGAAATGGAATTCTACTACAACTATCAGGACTGAATCTATTCCCTTTGCATCTGTCACAGGAACCTGTTTCATTTTAAACTGAAGGCACATTTCTGTAATTACAGCACAGTCTTGGTAACATCCTGTGTCATACTGAAGTAAACTGCTGATCCATCTAGTTTAATTCTAATTTTGATTAGCAGTGCTGGTCCAAGATTTCAAGCAATCTTTGGAAATGCCAAGTGACATCTGAGAACCTTTGCATGCAAAGCATGTGCTTTAGTAACAAACTCTAGCCCAACTTGTGAGCTGGTAGCTGCCCGCATAATACAGTGGCAGCGATTCAAGTGCCTGAAAGTTTCATTTTGGAGCATCTCATCAAACAAAGCGAAATAGATCAAACCAACAAAACTCTTCTGCACTTGTGTCTGTATTTCTTCAAAAGATCTAAAAATTAATATTGGAATTTAATATATCTGTTGCATCTCTGTGCTTATGAGGAAAAGGGGGAAAAATCCTCTTATCACAGAACCATGTTATCATGTTTCACTTTGGTAAGCTTAAGCTAAATTAGTTCTATCAGTAAGCAGGATATATAAAAAGAACAAAACCCAAAGACACAAACTGGGAAATATGCTTTTTCAAAAGGCAACTGGACTTTGTTTTTTCCGTGAAGAGGTTTCATTTTCATCCAAGAAGCTTCTTCAGTTCTGGCTGTTGGAAGAAATATCTATCTGGTTCAGTTCCAATCTGGGAGAAAGGCACTGGAAACAAAATGGAGGCTGGAGGCTGATTGGAAAGATGGTTTAATGATGAAGCAGAAGCATATGGGTAGTTCTGGGCAGCTGAACACATGGAGTTGAGAGTGAGGGTTTTTTATACCTTCTCTTGGGCTTTGCACTTGAGCTTCCTGTTCCTGTGCAAGAACATGTATTCTATTGGCTGTTGTCAGAGTCCCATGGTGCCATGTAGGGGTTATGTAGGGGTCGTAGCTGGTTCTATAGGCAAAGTACAAATCCTAGGTGTTTGTCTGAGCTAAGTTTGGTTGAAGTTTGGAGGGTGATGCATTAATTCCTATTATAGCTTAATGACTGTGTTGGCTCTTGGGTGAGAGCTAATCTGCCTTTGTTCAGACTTTGCTGCAGGGAGTAATGGATTACCAAATCTGCATTTCTAAAAGCTGCCCCAGCTCAGTATCTGCTTGGGGGCAGGGGGCTGGGGCTCTGAGTTTCTGTCTCCCTTAAGATTTTTTATTTCTCTTTTAGGGAAAATATTTTATCCTGCCTTTTAAAAATATTCCTCAAAATATTTAATTCTTCGGGGGGGGGGGGGTTGGCTTCCCACATGGCCGAATGGTGGGGAATATTGTGCATTGAATATTCCATATTCCATATTCCAAATATTGAATATTGAATATCAAATCAACCATAACCAGGATGATTGAGAATCTCCATAGACATGACAACTATTTTTATAGTTTTAATGTTATAACTATGGTTATAAAAGTTATAACTTTTATTCTCATATATTTGAAGATGTTCAAGGTTGGGGGAGGCTGTAGTGGCTGAACATATGTATGTAATCTTAATGTGTGAATCACACTACACATGATATTATTTGCTTAACAAAAAGGCACTACATTGTGACTAGATAAGTATTTTGTGTGGTTTTATTCTTTTTCAAGCTTGTGAAAACTCCTAATTTGCTTCATGAGCAACACGGGCAGAATTTGAGATTCAAAATATTTTGGTAGAAGAAATTCACCCAATCCCACTCATCTATATCAATAACAAGTTATGTCTCTCTTTGTCTTCTACTGAATATCATGGAGCTGCTGTTTCCTAAATCTGCATGACTGATCTTTAGTAGCAAAGCTTCAAATTTTGGCAACAATTTTTTTTCCATTAGTTTATGACAGGGAGAAATATAGGAAAATAGGTGTGATAAACAGTAGAAATCTTCAAAAACCTCAAAATTCGACGTGGTATATAATAAAGAAGAGGGAGTCCACCTATTTTCCAAAGCACCAGAAGGCAAGGCAAGAAACAATGGATGGAAACTAAACAAGGAGAGAATTGGTCTAGAATTAATCAGGAATTCCCTAACAGTGAAAACAATTAACCAGTGGAACAGCTTGTTTTCTGAAGTTGTGGGTGCTCCATCACTGGAGGTTTTTAAGAAGAGGCTGGACAGCCACTTGTCTAGAATGTATAAGGTCCCCTGATTGAGCAGGGGATTGGACTAGAAGACCTCCAAGGTCCCTTCCAATTCTGTTATTCTGTCATCTGTTATGTATATCAAACTGGCTGTCTTTGATTTTTGCAGGCAGTGACTTTAACAGGCAGAAGCAGTTTACTCTCAGAGAGAAATGGAAGGAACAAGGCTTTTCTGAACTGCTCCAATCCATAGAGGATGGGCTGTGGAATCAGCCTATATCAGGCTGTGGAATGGTAGATTTGTAAAGGCTAGAAAAAAAGATATCCTCCCTGTGCTTCTGCAATTCAAGCAAAGGAAAGGAAATTTTAATTAAGCACTCACAAGCATTTGCCAGGCTAATTAGACTGAATAAAATATAGGGCTGCTTTGCACCCCAAGGGGTCATCTGACAGGAATTAGAAAATCCCTCCAAAGTACTTAGAGGACACTCAGGCTGAGTTAGCAGCACTTAACTAATAGCCTAATTCTTTGAAGTGTTATCACCAACCATCCTTGACTGTGAAGAATAGTAATAAGTTGAACAGCTTGGCATTTAGGCAGACTACAATGCTTCTGTCAACTGCAAATTAGTGAGAAGAAAAAAGGTCTTGACATGTATATAGAAAGTCAACTTTTGCCAGAGGAAATAGCAATTCTATATTCATATTGCTATAAAAATAACAGCTTGCTAAGTGTTGGAGAGAATGATAAATGATTGTTCTTGTTTGCCTGGCCTCAAATTCTTGTTTGCCTGGCCTGGAATCTCAGTAATTTCAGAGCCAAAGTAGATAATATGCAAAACAGGGACTGGATGCTCAGAAGAACATACATGGCCACTATTCAGGACCTCTCTCCTGTCATGTTGCAAAACCCAGACAAGCAAGTGTGATTGGCAGATTTCATGATATAAATAACTTCGCTATGTGCTACTTCATTAAGTCCTATAAAAGAATTATTAATTTGGGTCTACAAAAAAAAAAAAATTAGAACCAACACTAGATGATAGCAAAGAGAGTTTTCTGCATCTTTTTTTTTTCTTCTAGTGGTCTTCTTTTGAAGAATAACTAATAGTCCTGACCTATGTGGACAGAAAATAGTCATGGCAGGGAGAATACTGAAAGCTGTCACCACTGGTAATCAGTCTGAAGTTGATTTTCAGTTTCCAACCCTTAACTGGACTACACCAAATTCTCATATTTCATGCCCCCTGGAATTAAATGTTTAACTGGTGTTCTTTGATGTGAGGAAATAGATTTTATTTTTAAAATAATAATAAACATGCTTTGATACAGATCTGTTGCAGGGGTGGGCTCTAATTTTTTTTACTACTGGTTCTGTGGGTGTGGCTTATTTTGTGGGTGTGGCTTGATGGTCATGTGATGGTGGGCGTGGCTTCATGGTCATGTGACTGGGCAGGCATGGCTTCATAGTCATGTGACTGGGTGGGCGTGGCCAACTCAATGTCACTCACGTCAAGGGGTGCCTCGCCTGGCCCCTCCCCTCCCAGCCATTCCTTGTCACACCCAGCTTCAACGTATCTATAGTTCTGTAAAAATGTTGTTCACCTTTTTTCAACTTTATTATCTACATACTATAGATGTACTTTCATGGACCACTGAAAGGAGGAAATGGCTCACATGCTTTGCCC
>QLTV01003492.1:905787-937498 GCA_003457575.1 Thermophis baileyi
TGAGCTGCCTCTACACATTCATTTTACTAAGATTTTTAGAAACCTGCCGTTGAAAGTTCTTCATGTCTCCTTACCCTGAACACCCAATTTCATTTGGAATTTAATCCCAAGCTGATTGCCTTTTTAGCATTTATTTTGACACTTCTCCAAAATGCACCCCCAAGAGGCCACATGTCAAAAGGCAGCAGGGCTGCTGGTAGCCAAGTGCTAAGGCAGGATTTATCTCAGACCTTCACTGTCTCTCATTATAATCTTCCTTCCTTCCTTCCTTCCTTCCTTCCTTCCTTCCTTCCTTCCTTCCTTCCTTCCTCCCTCCCTCCTTCCCCCCTTCCTCCTCTCCTTTTTATTCCCATCTCCTTCCTTCCTTCCTCCTCTCTTCTCTTCTCTCCTTTTTATTCCCATCTCCTTCCTTCTTTACCCTCCCTTCCATTTTCTGGGGGAGAAGGCAACTCCCCCTCCCCCCAGCTTTTAAATGTCACCCTTATTAAGAGTCAGGTATGCCTGCTCAGATACCTGCTGCTTGTTTTTTCCCAAAAGAAAAAAAGAAATTTCTGGCCCAGGGTCGGCATCGTAACTTTTTAAGGATTTCAAAAGCTGTTCTTTTAACTTTGTGGTCTTGCTTTTTGGGACAACCCACCCCTCCCCCCCAACCGCACCTCCTTTGTTTAAAAAAAACGAAAAGAAACCGGAGGAAGGGAGAAAAAAACACACACACACACAGGTTGGAGAGCTCTCTTGCTCTCTCTCTCCAAGTGCCCTGTGTGCACACAGACAGCCCATTTGCACTTCCTAGCAGGAGGAGGCGTGGCGCAATGGGGCTGTTTTGTTTGCCGCCAAAGGAGCCACTGACCAACTGACTGACCTGATTGAAGCTGATCCCAGTGTAGGGGAGACTGCGGGGTTAGTTTGGCCAGGCAAATTATCCCTCCCCCTTTGCTATCAAAGTGGATCCTGCAGCTGCGCTGCAATGTAGAAATGGGAAATGGAGCAGACAACACGAGGGAAGGAGATGTAGCAGGGAGAAGAGAGTTTGCCACCGCTTACCCCACCCACCACCAGCCAGATGCCCTCGCTTCCCCCCAGCCTTTCCTTTCCTACCTGATTTCCAGCTCTGTCGCATTTCTTGCTATCGTGTGCAGGAAAACAAAAGTTTGTGGGATTTTTTTTCTTTTGTGAGAAGTTGAAATTGATTGATTGCACTTTATTTTTAGTCCCACAACCTTTTGTTTCCCTGCACAAGAAACGCGATGGAGAAATCAGGTAGGCTTCTGCCCCCTCCCCCCCCTGCAATGCCAGAAGCTGCATGCCTTCCATGTCCCACCCAGAGCCCGTGCGGCTTGCAATCTCCTACTGCCCATGGCGCGCTGGCAGGCAGAAGCCCCCTGGGTCCCATGCCCTCTCCTTCATGGCGATGCATGCGCAGTGCCGGAAACTTGGCTTCTGCACATGCGCAGAAGAAAAAAAAATAAAAAAAATTCAAAAAAAATTCAAAAAAAAGATGGCGGCGCCCACAGACCGGCACCGACCGAACAGGATCTGTGATGTCATTGTGATGTCACCAGCAGGTCGCTACCGGTTCGGGAGAACCGGTCCAAACCGGGAGGAACCCACCTCTGATCTGTTGAAAGAAATATCCATCAGGTTCATTTCCAAGCCAGGAGAAAGGCACTGGAGACAAAATGGAGGCTGGAGGTTGATTGGAAAGAGGGTTTAATGGTGAAGCAGAACCACCAAGCACATGGTTCTCTGCAGCTGACCACAGGGAGTTGAGAGTGGGGGGGGGTATTTATACCTTCTCTTGGGCTTTGCACTTGAACTTCCTGTTCCTGTGCAAGAACATGTATTCTATTGGCTGTTGTCAGACTCCCATGGTGCCATGTACAAATCCTAGGAGTTTATCTGAGCTAAATTTGGTTGAAGTTTGGTCTGCTGATGCAATGAAGGGGCTTGTTGGGCAATTCCTATTTGTGGCTAAGGTCTAATTTGTTCAGACCTTGCTGCACGGAATTTTTGCCTATGAATAGAGCTACCTATCTCTTTATCTCTTAAGTACTGACATCTGCTGTGGGCTATTAAGGAAGGTGGTGGCTGCTTTCCAAGAGCATGTTTCTCCAATTCTCATCCAGGGAAATATAATATTGATGCCTTTTTAATATTTCTCAAAATATTTCATTCTTCTAGGAGAGGGGTGGGTGCTAACTTTCTACAGATCTAAATAATGACAACAAAAAGAGATCAATGAAGCAGTGATTAGCTTTTGGGCTGACTGGCCATGATCTATATTTCTATCATTCTGACAGTTTGCCAGAAGCAAATAACTGTTTCACTGATGCCAGCCATGAAAGCCTACACCGGTATGTTAACAAACATAATTTTCCCCTAATGTACTTTCTTTGAAAGTAGCTTCCTCTGTTCCTTTTTTTAACACAAAACAAAAGAAACAAAAATATTGATCCCAGTGGTATAAAGTAACACATGTGTCAACAATCTATAGCTGCAAATCAGATATAATTTATCCTTATACTCTTGTTTAGTAATGTTTATGGCCCTGTCCATGTTCCACTCTTCTTGAAGTTTGTAAGTAAGTCTTGAAGTCTTACATTTTTTAGGTTAAATATCTGATTCAATATTTTCTTTTCATATGTGTCTTACAACACTCTATAGATGCTGAATTGATTTTTGGAGAAACAAGGTTCTTTGTGTTTGTCACTTAAGAATGTGGAGAACTATTAGCTCCGCAAAAAGAAGCTAAGTCTAAATTGTTTGAACTAGAAAATTGCAATAAGTTTTAGCTACCAAACCTGAGCTGCAAAAATCCAGATGACTAATACATAAAAAAAAAATACATAGAAAACTCTAACCCTTTGCTGATATCTAGTGCCTATCTGGAATTTTGCAGTTCAGTTCTGGCAGCCTTAACTGAGTGGTACGTTGGCCTAGAGGTCGAGCTCTCGCCTCATACTCAGGAGGTTGTGAGTTCGATCCTAGGTAGAGGCAGAGATTTCTCTCTCTGGGCACAATGAGAATATTTCTGCTGCGAACTCCGCATTGGCAACAGGAAGGGCATCCGGCCAGTAAACACTCAGCTCAGGGGTGGGTTCTAGCTTATCTCGCTTCTGGTTCACTTCCTCCCACTTCCTCCATGCACAGTGCTGAAAAATTCAAAAAAAAATTCAAAAAAAAAAAAGCCGAAAACAAGATGGTGACGCATGCGCAGTGCCAGCTTCTTGGCTTCTGCGCATGCACAGAAGAAGAAACCCCCCCCCCAAAAAAAATTTTCTCCCAAAAAAAAAATTTCCCCAAAAAAGATGGCAGCGTCCACCGACCGGCACCAACTGAACTGGCTCCGTGATGTCACCGTGACGTCACCAGCGGGTTGCTACTGGTTCGGGTGAACCGGTCCGAACCGGGAGGAACCCACCTCTGACTCAGCTCCATTCAGTTGCCCCAACTCTACCCCAATGCAAGGGATTATGGGGTCATTAAAAGACAAAAAAAAAGTTCTGGCAGCCTTAACCTAAGTTAAAACAAATACATAATGATAAGCTTGAAAGTATAGAAATTAAATCTAACTTTTCTGCCAGTACTTGTAACTTACCCAGGAAAATCTTGAAGAAAACCTCCACTAAATAAATGTATTTAACATTATATAAATTCACTTGAAATAATGTGAAAAATATGGAAATTGAAAGACTGCTTAGAATATAAATCAGCCTCAGAGCTAAATCCATTTTAATCTGTCTTGTTCTTCCTTGTTTATATTAAAATAAAGGACAAAATCAAAATTGCTAATTAAGAAAGCTTCCTAGGAATCTCTGTATAAATATAAATAAAGAAGGAAAACATATCTTAAATTCCAAATGAGGGATCCTTGGTGCTCTCTGAGCTTGGTTGTTTTCTTGCAGATATTTCATTACCCAAACTAGGTAACATCATCCCTGCACTCAACATCAATACACTGATGATGTTGCCAGGTTTGGGTGTATTGAAACCAGGGGTGAGTTCTAACTTACCTCGCTGCCGGTTTGCTTCCTCCCGCACTGTGTGGCCACGCCTTGTGGGCACGCACGTGCTTCACGCGCGCGTGCATGCGCAGTGCAAATTTTTTAAAAAAAATTCAAAAAAAGCCAAAAACAAGATGATGATGATGCATGCACAGTGCCAGAAACTCAGCTTCTGCATATGCACAGAAGAAATTTTTTTTTAAAAAAAAATTCAAATAAATAAATTTAAAAAAAATTCAAAAAAAAAAGATGGCAGCGTCCATGGACCGGCACTGACCGAAACAGATCCGTGACATCATCATGACATCACCAGTGGGTCACTACCAGTTTGGGCGAACCGGTTCGAACCGGGAGGAACCCACCTCTGATTGAAACATCTACAAGGAAACAACCAAGCTCAGAAAGCACCAAAGACCCTTCATTTCAACCCTGAGCTACAAATATTCTCCTCTATCACCATATTTCAAATCCTCATTAGGCCAAAATTATTTCTGAGAAGTTGCATATCATGTCCAATTTACTTGGCTTTGAAGGATTCCAATGCAGCTTCAGTTTGATCACTCCATCAGAACAAATTGATGAATTGAATCTGGTGGCTTCAAAATGCTTCATAGTCTTTCAAAATATGTAATAGCCTTTCTGCTGCCTTTTGCAATCATTGCATCATGCAACATGCAATGTTGCAACTTCAGATCCATTTGCAAAAAACATGTTAATTAGATGGGGTGTGGAATCTTATGAACAGTTGTCTGATATTGATTTGAGGATATCATGTACTGTATGAGTCAGGGGTGGGTTCTAACTTACCTTGCTGCCGGTTTACTTCCTCCCGCGCTGCGTGGCTGCGCATCATGGGCACAGGCGCGCTTCGCACGGGCACCCATGCGCAGTGCCGAAAAATCCCAAAAAATTCCCCCCCCAAAAAAGCCGAAAACAAGATGGCGACACATGCACAGTGCCAGAAACTCGGCTTCTGCACATGCACAGAAGAAAAAAAAATTAAAAAATAATTTCCCCCAATTTTTTTTTAAAAATATCCAAAAAAAAAGATGGCGGTGTCCACGGACCGGCACCAACCGAACTGGCTCCGTGATGTCACCATCGGGTTGCTACCGGTTCGGGCGAACCAGTCCAAACCGGGAGGAACCCACCTCTGGTATGAGTTTCATCACTCATTCAATTCTCAACCTATCATAGCACTTTTGGAGAGACAAGTCCCAAACATTATATTCTTTCAGCTTTATTCCTTCTGGGCCATGATATCACCTTGAGCTTCGAGACCAGTCCTTCTCACCTAGGGTTGCACAAGAAATTGTGTTTAAAAATAGACATCGTTTATTGAACTTTACATGATATGGAGTGCTAGCACTGACAGTGGTAGAAATTTTTACATGTGGTGCAAGAAGGAAAACACTGTTAAGTCTTTCGAGATTCTTGTACTACAGTATAGACCTTATCTGTTTCCTGATCTCCACTGCCTCAAAGGGCTGACAGGGGATAACAGACTGTGAACAAGGTTTCTTGAATGAATGCTTTTTGGGTGGACTTAATTTATATGTTCTCTGTGGAAGAGTTGTATTTTAGAAGGGAGAGTTTTAAAAGGCCAGCAGAATTGTATCGAAGACATTTGACAAAGCAGAATACAACATAACCATTCAAAATAAAGAAAATCAGAACTGTTACTACTGTTACAGAAGTACGCACATGATACAGTACCATGTCAATTTCTCTATAGGATATTTGTGCACTGCCAATAACAGAACAGGCCAACAACATTTTGGAACGTAGTAATGAATGTTGTCATTCTGCATTCTTGACAATCCATTACCAATTGAAAACCAATGGTTAATGTTTTTTCTTCAATTTCCTTCCTTATGTGTGCTTCTGGAATAAATAATAATAATAGAAAGACACAATAGCAGGGAAAACTGCACAAATCCTGCTAATCAGACTGAAGATCTCAAAAACATACCTGTGTAGGTTTGAACCTGAAAAGGATTTCCTTCAAGCAGTTTATCAGGCAAAGGTGCATAAGCACAAGGGACAGCCTAAGGGTTCAACATAGATATACAATCAATATTGAATTATTTGCATTGGATGTCAGCTGTTTTCTGGGCTCAATATAAAGCATTTAAAGTTCAATAAATTTTAGGGACTGCCTGTCTAATTATGGAACTGTCTTATTATTAATATACACCAGAGAAATACCTTTGTCTAAAATTGAAAAGGTTTTTTTTTTCTGTGTCAAACTGCAGAATCCATTTTTTTGAACTGCAACTATCAAATGAGGTTGGCATTTTACATTATTTTGTGATGGATATGACCACTCTTCACATTTTATAATGTGGCTCTTAATTTCTTGTTTGAATTGTTATATGTTAGTTGCTTTCCATAAAGGGTTACAGAGTTAACCTACATCAATCAACCAATGAAAAACAATAGAGTAATTGGATAAAATGAATTGCTTGAAGAATATATTGATAGAAGAGAAAGATGGCAAAGGTCTCCCAAGCAAGATTCATATTTAAGCTTTTAAAAACCTGAATCAAATGAACAAGAAGCTTTTTAAAAAAAAAAACCCAACAACCTCCTAAATTAACTTCTGAGCTAATTAATAATTTGTCTTCTCTCCTTTTCAGTGTTAACCACCCTGATATTGAGAAACTCAGTTTGATGGTTTTCAGCTCACTCTATGCTTGAAGTACTTGTTTTGTTTTAGTAGACTTGCATAAGCAGGATTTTCAAAATTCAAACAACTGACCTAATTGAATTAAAAGATTTGAGAGACGTAGGTTGGCTTTTGGGGCAATGTAGAAACCACAAGAACTTCAAATAAATACTCTCATTTTTGCAGTAGATAACAGAGGATAGTCTGGTGGGGAGGGAGGGAGAGAGAGAGAGAGAGAGAGGGAGAGGGAGAGAGAGAGGAGAAAGAGAGAGAGATGAAAAACGTCTATAGATAAAATATTTAGGTTGAGAGAACAAATGACATAATTTAAGGCAAAGGATCAGAAATAAGAAAAACTGTAGAAACTTTTCAACCCCTATATACAACTGAACACATAACTATAGCCCTTCAGTTTCCTACCTAAAAATAACTAGGGGGCTTTATATCTACCAGATCTGATTTGCTCTATCCAATATTTGATTTCCATTCTCAACATTCATGGGGGGGGGGAGGTCAATATGAGGCAGTTGATCCTACTTCTTCTGGACACACTGCACAAACACAAAACCTGTATTGTAAATTTATGTCTGCCACCATGGTAACTTTGACCCCCCCTCCTTTGTGGACATCAATGTTTCTCTTTTAATGGCCTAATCTACAAATTTAAACTTGTACACCAGGATTATATGCATATATCTGATTTGTGTGCAGGCACACATGCATATCAAGTCAAGTTAACACATTATCTAAATCAGGGGTGTCAAACTCGATTTCATTAAGGGCCGCATCAGGGTTGTTTGACCTCTGGGGGCCGGGGTGGGCATGGCCAGCTCAGTCACTCGTGTCAGGGGTGCCTGTGGTGCAGGAGTGGGTTCTAACTTACCTCGCCACCGGTTCGCTTCCTCCCGTGCTGCGCAGGCGCAGGCGCGGGCGAGCACATGTGCAGTGCCGAAAACCCAGCTTCTGCGCATGTGCAGAAGCAAAAAAAAGCTTCTGCGTGTGCACAGAAGCCAAAAACAAAATGGCGGCACCTACGGCGCCACCGTGAGACCCGATTCATGGGCGTGGCCAACCGGTGATCGCTTCCGGTTTGGCGCACTGCGGGAAATTCCTGCTACCTGTTCTAAAGAACCGGTCCGAACTGGGAGCAACCCACCTCTGCTGTGGTGGCCCAAATGCTCTGCCAGTGAAAACAGGCTCCCGAGCTCCGTTTTCGGCTGCCAGGGCCTCCTGCAACCCTCTGCTACCAAAAATGGAGCTCGGGAGGGCCGCATGCAGCTCTCTCGAGCTCCATTTTCACTGGCAGAAGCACCACAGTTCAGTCCTTCACTGTTTCCAGGGCAGCCCCGCGGGCCAGATCTAAGTACCCCGTGGGCCGGATCCGGCCCCCGGGCCTTGAGTTTGACACCTCTAATCTAAATGTTCATTCATTCCTTACCTTCAGATTGGAATGCTATGCATTTACAGTAATTTAAACAAAACATTAAATCAGCGGGTCATAACAGATTGGTTCAGACAACCTAAGCTGGTTTCATCTTGGTACATTGTACAAATCTAGCCAGCATAATTTGGTTATGGTCGGATGATGTCTAAAGCTACCAGATCCATATAATAAAATCCAGATGACCTTTAGAAGATATAGATTTAGGTTTTTACCAGTGGTGGGTTGCTGCCGGCTCGGACCGGTTCGCCCGTACCGATGGCGGAAATTTGCACCCGCTCGCCGAACTGGCAGCGATGGCCAGCTGTCCAACCCCCGAACCGGTCCTCCGGTCACTGCGGCTGGCAAAGAACCCTCTGCGCATGCGCAGAGGGTCATTTCCCTGATGTTTCCATCACAATGCAAACCGGTAGGGAAGGTAAGTAGAACCCACACCTGGTTTTCACATTTTGTGGCTTATAACTTAATATTTATCATCTCAGGTTAGGACTTCCAGATCTGGACTGAAAAACTCCAGATGAGCTTTACTTTTTCCATACTATTTTGCTGACATTAAGTCATCATTAGAAGCTTTGCAACTCAGATTTGGAATCTCTAGTAAAGCGATATGGCTGCCCTAATTCAGTCAAACATGTTTAAATTAACACTCAGTTAATGTGTTTAATGTGCTTGTGAACCCAACTTTTGTATTTTGTAATTTGCAGTTATGCTTTTAGACTCCTGATTCAGTGCTAATAAGCAAGTGTTCTTGGCTTAGTTATAATGGTACTTTTTATTCAGTTTTATCTCATGGTGATATCCCATTGGGAAATTACTAAGAGGGAAGAAAACAACCTTTAACTAAATAAAATCATTTCCTTATTGCTGCTCTATGCTTAATAATAGTCACACTATTTAAAAAAAACTCATTTTGTGCTTAAGATCCCCCTTTGGTTAATATGCTTAGGACCCACACATGTAATTTAAGTTCCTGATTGTGATGCACTGAAGAAAATCACCCAAAATTCTTTGCATCAGAATCACTTGCATTTTCTGAACACTGACTTGACCTCTTGGTTAAAAGGCAACACAGAGGTACAATAACCTTCAGAACAAAAGCAAAGAAAAGTCTACCACTGTGGGGCTATTATACTCTTGCATGGTTATTTATAGACTAGAAAACTACTCCAAGTAGAACAATCCAGCTACACATTGGACCATTTATCTCAGATAACACATTGACAGTTGGAGGCACAAAAAAGCAACAGCATTGGAAGATGTTCTGAGCGAAGAACTGAAGAATCTAAGATGATAACCAGAGCAACAGACTGAATCACATTTCCTTGGAGGGGGTCAAGTATAGTTCATCTGATTGACAGCATTATAAATGAAGTTGCAGAAACCTGGCTCAACTGATCCATCCATGCAGCAGTTTCATTTAAGAAGTTTAAAA
The DNA here is from genome assembly GCA_003457575.1 of Thermophis baileyi. NCBI lineage: Eukaryota > Metazoa > Chordata > Lepidosauria > Squamata > Dipsadidae > Thermophis > Thermophis baileyi. The sequence goes on from QLTV01003492.1 coordinate 915,333, forward strand.
ACTTTTTGGTAAGGCAAACTCCCAAGCTTTAAGTACAAAGAACCCTCCTCATCTTGGAATTAGTTTTAGCCCAAAGATGCTGAAAGAAAATATTTTTCTTTCCTTTCTTAATTTGCTTTGTACTTATCAAATGAGCATATTGCTGTTAGATCAGGGAGAAGCTCTATGAAACACAACATTTGGTTCCTTTTCAAAACATTAACATTGCCTTATTTTTCCCCCCTGACTCTTGTACTTTTTGAAACATTCCCAAGCTACCTAGAATCAAAGGTGAAAGGTAGAATAGAAATGTCTTCCATTTCTTTCTTTAACATAATTGTATTGGGTTTTTCTTTGATGTTCTCATAGAGATGTGCCTATGGTTTCATGATTTTTTTTCTTCACAAATACATTGCAAGAGAAGTAGTGTTAGAATTATTGTCTTGTTGGAGGCAATATATTGCCAGGTATGTAAGGCAATGCCTGAGTGGGAATCTAATTCAGAAATCAGACTTCCCCAATTCAAAATCCAATATATTGCCCACAAGTTACAAATTGTTTAAGAGCCTCATTACCATGGGGTTCCTGGTACTTTCTGAGCTTAGCTATTTGCTTGCAGTCATTTTGTTACCTAACTAGATAACATCTTCAGTGCAAGAAGGATAAACAGTAAACAAAAGCCTAATCAAGTAACCATAAACAAGAAAAACTAATCAAGAAAACACCCCTCCCACCAATACTGACAGTGTAAGCCACTGGTATATAAACAGAGAGCAAACTTCACTTGCTTCTAGCGCTGATGAAGTTACCAGTTGATATTGCATTACTAGTTGAGTAATGCAATATCTGTAAGAAAAAAGCCAAGGTCAGAGAGCACAAACAACTCTGCAATTCAACTGTGATCTACAAATATTCTCTTCTATAGGACCCACATTACTAATTTGACCTATGATTGAACAAAGAGGATTTCAGAGCAAGTTATAATAACAATAATAATACATCAGTAATAGGCACCTTCAGTGCAAAACAACTGGAGCACTGCTTGCACACCATCGGCATTGACAAAATCATCATCTGTCAATTGCAAAAGGCAGCTTTACTTGGAGCAGCTTACATCCAGATTAAACATCATTAAACAAGAACATCTGCTTATCCCAGGGCCTTGAGAAGAACTCGATAAGTGAAAAAAATGTCAAATCCAGTCTAAACATCTGGCTGACTGTTCAACAAACCTTAATAATAATTAACATAAAATCAAGCAAGAAATAATCTTTGCCCACAAGCAAGAACTGGTGGGGCCACAAATTAGAAAAAAGAAGTAGAAAATGAAGAAGCTAAAGTGCACAAAGATAGTACCAATAGTAATAGGTGCTCCAGACGCCATTGTTGTTACTCCTATCAGCTATCTTAGCCAGTTGTTGTCAGCAAACCACCGGAAAGCATTTTCACTCGCACGGTGCCATGCCCTTCCATCGGCCGTCCTGTACGGCAAGTAGAAAAAGATACCATTGACTGAAAGACTCTGTTCCTGTGGCTCAGGAGAGGTGGAGACTGTGGGTCACACACTTCTTCGGTGTTCCTTTTACACAGAGATTCAGAAAAAAACACATTCTGCTAATAATTGCTAGGTATCCTGGCCGTTCCGACACTACTTGTCTCCAATGGCTGCTTAAGGATGAACAGTCCATAACTACAGTGTAGGTGGCCAGATTCTGCGCAGCAGCACTGCGGATTCATCGGAAAGACGTATCTAATCCAGCATAGCTATGATATATAACAAATGTGGCAAACCCTTTGCACTGCTTAGTCTTCTCCCTTTTAGCATTGAACCTACAACGGGCCACACAGTTTATGGATTGTAATTTTAGTATAGTTAGACCATGTATAATTGACAGACTGGATTTTATTATAGATTGTAGTTGTTATTTATTATTTTATACTAGAATTTTTAATTGTATATTGACTGAGTGTTTTTCTTTGTTCTGGTCTCTGGTCTATGACTGTAATAAACTGAATGTCAGGGTTCCAAGTAACACCCCCAACAGAATTAAAACTCCGAGGCAGGCATCTTCCTCAAAGTATAAATTTATTAGAGATGTCATATTGGCACATCTGGGGAAAACCCGAATCTGAAAGCCCCGTGTTTTCCCCATCCCAAGTAAAGTCAAAGTTCCTTCCCCTTCCATACACATGTGCATCACATGGTCCAATCAGGTCACTGTCCCAACTTCGGTTAACTTCCAGTCATGCCATCCCAGATGCTGGCGAGACATCCTTGACTCCCAAGGGAAAGAATGTTGTTATGATTACACACCCCACATTACCTTCACCTCCCCCCCTCCCAATCCCACAGCTTGCCCAGCCACCGCTGTGGCAGCCCTGAAGACTCCCATTAAAGATGGCTTCAGGGCTGACACTGAATTGAATAGTAATAGGTGCCTTGAGTACACTCCCAAAACAACTGGAGAACCACTTGAACATCACTGACATTGACAAATTCACCATCAGTCAATTGCAAAAGGCAGCTTTACTTGGAACAGTTTGCATCCTGTGCAGAGGTGGGTTCCTCCTGGTTCGGACCAGTTCTTTAGAACTGGTAGTAACTTGACGGCCTGGGTCACTAGAACCAGCAGCGACCCAGGCCCGCCACGCCCCCGAACCGGTTCTTTCAGTGGTGTCATAGGTGCCACCATCTTGTTTTTTGCTTCTGCACATGCGCAGAAGCTTTTTTTAAAGCACCGTGCATGCGTGAAGTGCGCGCTTCATGCACTGCACATGCGTGAAATGCGCCCACACGGTGCGACACTGAGCGAACTGGCAGCGAAGAAAATCAGAACCCACCCCTGATCCTGTGACAATATCTGTAACACAATGAAACACCCACCTTCTGCCTATCCCAGGTCCTTGGAAAAAACTCAATAGGTAGACAAAAATGCCAAATCCAGTCTGAACATGTGAAGTCACGAAGAAAGTCAGAAGTGAATATATTAAGAGACTGAAGAAGATCCAAACTCAGTGGAGGAAATGCTATCAAGGCAATTAACACCTGAGCAATTCCTGTCATTAGATACACAGCTGGAATAATGGACTGGACTCCAGCAGAACTAGATCTCTGGATGGGAAGACCAGAAAAATAATGATAATGAATTATGATTTTCATCGATGTTGACAGACTCTATTTACCAAGGAAAATAGGTGGGTATACAATGTTACAAGTGCACCACACAGTTGAAAAAGAGAAAAGGACATTGAAAGAATATCAGAAGGACCAAGAAGAAGATGCAGTAAAGCTAGTGTACCATGCAGTCTTACTGAATGCTGGAGTAACCAAACTGGCCTACAAGAAAGACCAAATGAAGAACAGAAAAGAGATATGGGAAGACAAAGTATTACATTAAAAAAAAACATAGGCAAAGCAGATAACAAGGAGATCTGGCAATAGCTAATAGTAGGAAAGTTGAAGAAAGAGATAGAGGAGTTAATTCTTCCTACAAAAGTCCAAACCTTAAGAAAAATGCATACAAAGCCAGAATGGAGAAGATAGCAACAGACAGCAAATGCTGTCTCTGCAAAGAAGCTGAAGAAACAATAGATCACCTAATTATTTGTTGTAAGAAGATTGCCCAGACTGACTACAAGCAATGGCATGACATAGTAGGAGCAACAGGGCATTGGAAGATCAGTTTTCCAGCAAGGAAGAACTGGTGGGACCACAAAACAGAAAAAGTAATAGACAAACCATAATTTAATACCCTTTATAAACACACAAGGAGGGGAATTATTAATGTCACATATACATCGAAAGATATCTCTATTTAACTAAATTTAAACAAAATTATGTGGGATAGCACCCTTTAAATAACTTTAGATCTGTTGTGCAGTGTTACTGTTGGACCAGTATGGAAAAAGACAAACAATCTCTGAACAACTTCTTTCAGGAAAAAATGGATCCATAAGCAGTAGAATTTATTTTTATTGTTTGCTTTTACAGTACAATAAACCAAGTATGAATAAAAAACTCATCACTCCAATTAATAAATAAATAAATATTATAAATAAATAATACTTATAAAGTATTAATTGCTGCATGGAGTCATGTTTGCCTGGCTTTAGATTGCAAAAAAAAGTTTATTTGTTTCACACAGATGTATTTATTTATGTATTTATTTATTTGGACACATTCGCTATTAAAGAGGCAGAGGTCCAGAATTACAGTATGCTTTGTTTGTTCTGTAAGAGCAAACAGAAATAGAAAACAAAGACCCGAGAAAGGAAAGAAGTATAAATATTCAGAGTTTTTTGATTACAGACAAAGGTGCTGTTACCAAATGTAGTTTTCCACCCCTTTTCCCCCCTTTCTTTTCAAGAAAAAAACCTGAATTAAGTAGATAATAAAAATAATATTTTATAAACCCTTGCATGTGTCTGTGTTAAATTCTTATCTTTTCACCTGAAAGAAGGAAGATGGACTAGGATTTGGGAAAACATATTTTGAAGCATGCAATTTAGCTAATAAGATGCAGATCTGAGGAAATGTGTGGGTACTTCAAAATATGGTTGGGCCAGGTAGATTTTTCTCCTCTTTTCATTTCAATATACCCAGTGGTTGAATTGTACTGTGGGATGTAATCAGCCCTAAGTACCGTTGGATAGGATAATTTTTGCAGACAATGAAATTGCTTCCTTTGTATAAAACAGAAATCTTAGCATCACCTACTGAGGATGTGATTTGGAAGAGAAGACTTACCTAGAGAAAGCAGTTACACTTTTGGCTTGCATATTTTAATGTACTTTGTTCCCAGTGCTTTACAAGTAGTCTTCTCTACCACTCTTCAGAGGCAGAGAACAAACAGAGAAGCAGGTGTTAGGGAAAGATTTTCTTCATTTGATGTTGCTGCTCAAATATTATTCCTTTGTTTGCTTCGTTGCAGTTGTGGAATCTGTGGTAAAGTAGGAGAGCAAACTGCTTTTGCTAATGAAAGGCTAATTCTTGAGATGTCCTCAAAGCTATTAAATATATGCCTCTTCATGTACACATCTCTCCCCCACACCCACAAAAAATCCCTGGAATTAAATATTAAGGTAAAACACATTGGAGTAAAAAACACCATTCATACATGGTTATAAGCCAGTGAATCTCGAGATTTTGCAAAATTAAGCATTTCCAAATCAGACTTCATTTAAAGATGGACACAGCTTTTCTAGTTGAATACTCTTTATGTGGATTACATGGTCAGAGATTAATTTTAAAAAAGGGAGACTACTGTAAGATTCAGCCCATGGCAGAAAAACAGAAAACAGAATAACAGAGTTGGAAGGGACCTTGGAGGTCTTCTAGTCCAACCCCCTGCTTAGGCAGGAAACCTTACACCACTTCAGACAAATGGTTATCCAATATCTTCTTAAAAACTTCCAGTGTTGCAGCATTCACAACTTCTGGAGGCAAGTTGTTCCACTGATTAATTGTTCTAACTGTCAGGAAATTTCTCCTTAGTTCCAAGTTGCTTCTCTCCTTGATTAGTTTTCAACAGAGGTGGGTTCCTCCTGGTTCGCACCGGTTCTATAGAACCGGTAGTAAACCGGTGGTGATGTCATGGAGTCGGTTCTGTCGGTGCCGGTCCGTGGACGCCACCATCTTTTTTTTTTTTTTTGGGTTTTCTTTTTGGAATTTTTTTTTTAATTTTTTTGCTGGTTTTTGCTTCTGCGCATGCACAGAAGCTGAGTTTTCAGCACTGCGCATGTGCGGCCGCGCGCACAGCCACATGGCACGGGAGGAAGTGAACCGGCGGCGAGGTAAATTAGAACCCACCCCTGGTTTCCACCCATTGCTTCTTATTCTGCCCTCAGGTGCTTTGGAGAATAACTTGACTCCCTCTTCTTTGTGGCAGCCCCTGAGATATTGGAACACTGCTATCATGTCACCCCTGGTCCTTCTTTTCATTAAACTAGACATACCCAGTTCCTGCAACCGTTCTTCATATGTTATAGCCTCCAGTCCCCTAATCATCTTTGTTGCTCTTCTCTGCACTCTTTCTAGAGTCTCCACATCTTTTTTACATCGTGGCGACCAAAACTGGATGCAGTATTCCAAGTGTGGCCTTACCAGGGCATTATAAAGTGGTATTAACACTTCACGTGATCACGTGAAGTGCTAATACCACTTCACATGATCACATGATCACGTGGCAATGATGATATTAACTACAAGGGTCCATAGAGCTGAAAAATGTAGTCATGCTTTCTCCATCCCAGATAAGTAGGTGGAATAATCCCAATTTGAAGACAGTGGGGAAAATATTTGTCCTGGCCCAAGCAAGGGATATATATCTTAAATCAAATGTTCTCTAATGGTTATTTTAAGAATTTTGAAAGAATTTATTTGGAGTGTAACTTTCTTGAATATATGAAATTGAAATATGCATTAAAAGATCATTGTGCCCTTGACGCTTCAGATATTTAAGAATTCTATATTTGAAATGAAACCAACAATAAAATTTCATAAATTTAAAAACAGAATGTATCTGAATAATATGAGTATTTGGAATGAGGAACTAGACTATCCAATTTTGGAAATCAGGTGGTCTACATTTTAAGCAATGTAAAGAAATATGGTACTCATGATTAAGGATGAAATTAATTAATTAGTTAAATGAAATTAAGCTATACCTTTTAAATTATGCTTCATTAAATTTCTACAAAAAATTAAATATTAACAAAGAAAATAAAAAAAATGGAAATAAAAATAGAGGGGAAATTAGAGCATACTGTTAATGTTTTAGGACTGAAATTAATTCAACAGAAAAAAATAAGTTCATAGGCAGATATACTGAGCTCTTCAAAGAATGTTAGTCTTCCCAGTCTTTTTTGTCTTTCTTATCAACAGTCATGAAATCAGGGTTATTATGTGGCAGATGCTTATCTGGTTGAATTCTAAAGTCCCAGAGCATTTTAGCTTCCTTATTTTCCATTTCTTTGTCTATTTTGTGATCCCATCAAGTCTAAGATTGGTGGTAATTTAATAATTAAAGTCCTAATCAAGGACCTAAAAATTATTAAGACAGCATCAAAGAACATGGGCAATTCCAAGAAAGTTGGTTTTTTAAAAAAATAGGGTGTTTAGGTCAGATAAATTCAATATTTCCAAATATTGAGGAACTCTTTTAGTTATCACTCTGACTCTGATCTCAAGTGGTATAACAACGAATTTCTTTTTATATAAGTTCAGCTTCAGTCTGCAGGTTCAGATATTTATTTATTTATTGTTTTTTTCCCTTCATCCTAACATCACCTGGAATTGCAATATCAATGAAACAGACTTCCTTCTTTTTCAATAACTATAATATCAGGCATATTATGTGTGTTTGGAGCTTAAAGTTCCATACAATTTTAACCAGGTCATTTTCCAAAACCTCACCTTGATGCTTCCAGTAGTTTTTATTACATTCAAATCCAAACCTGTGGCTAAATTCCCAGTCAATAATTCTGGCAAATCATTCATGATTCTGATGTTGTCAGTTTGTGAAACTTTGTAACAGCCAATGGTCAAATGGTCAATAATTTCATCTTTTCAATAGAAAGGCAACATTTGCTGTTGTTGGTTACATGTTGAAGTTTCATCTTCATGCAATTAATTGGCAAAGCTTGTTCTTGAGCTTCTAAACCAGGGGTGTCAAACTCATGTTGTCACGGCATCATCACATGATGTATCGTGACTTTTCCCCCTTTGCTAAACCAGGCATGGGCATGGCCAGCGCATGATGCATCCGGCCTGCGGGCCGTGAGTTTGACAACCCTGTTCTAAACTAAAATCTTCAGTTTCTTTCTGTTTAACACTCCAGATCTTAACCAACTCCATGTGGGTTTTTAAAATCAGCTTTTTCTTCTACATCCTTGAAGTACTGACCATGCACTGGATTGTTCTTTCAATCAACAAATCAATTTTCAGTTGTTTCTTTTCTATATCAGCCTTCACCTTCATTGTTTTCAAGAGCTTGCCTTGATTGACTTCCTTCAGCAAGGGTTCTTCTTATTATATAGTCAGCCAAATATTCAGACTGGATTTGATATTTTTGTCCACCTACTGAGACCTTCTCAAGGACCTGGGATAGATACATGTTTGATATCATGTGAGATATCATTGCAGGATGTAAGCTATTCCAAGCAAAGCTGCCTTTTGCAATTGACTACAGGTGAATTTGTCAATGCTGATGGTGTGCAAGTGGTGCTCCAGTTGTTTTGTGATTACACCCAAGACACCTATTACTATTGGCACTACCCTTGCTTTCTTTTGTCACAGTACTTCTACCCTGTTTCTCCCAAAATAAGACATCCCCTGATAATAAGCCCAGGCGGGCTTTTGAGTGCATGGCAATAAGGCCATGCATTCATAAGGCGCTTATTTCAGGGTTCAAAAAAATATAAGAAAGGGTCTTATTTTCGGGGAAACACGGTATGTATTTTTGCAAGTCCTTATACTTTGATATCTTCTCTATTATGGTTCATCACACAATCAGCTTGATTTTTATTATTTTGATTTATATGGTTGCCAATCTCATTTAAACTACTCTGGCAATTGTTTATAAAAATGATTTATGTATTCTTTATTGTCTCTAGCAACCTCCGAAGCAGAGGAAAGCTATTATATCAACAAAGAATTTTGAAGCTACTTGATTTCAGTGCTTCAAAGAAAATATCTCCTTTTCTTACTGAATTTGCTTTGATGGGGTGATTTAATTGAAGTTATAAGAGCCGAGGTGGCGCAGTGGTTAGAGTGCAGTACTGCAGGCTACTTCAGCTGACTGTTCAGCAGCTCAGCGGTTCAAATCTCACCGGCTCAAGGTTGACTCAGCCTTCCATCCTTCTGAGGTGGGTAAAATGAGGACCCAGATTGTTGGGGGCAATATGCTGACTCTGTGAACCGCTTAGAGAGTGCTGTAAAACACTGTAAAGCGGTATATAAGTCTAAGTGCTATTGCTATTGCTAAGTCCTGTATCCCCCCCCGTGTGTGTGTGTGTTTGTGTGTTTGTGTGTGTGTGTGTGTGTGTGTGTGTTAATAGAGTCCCTTGGAGTGTGTCTTAATAGTGTCCCTTGGAGTTTTACAAAAAGAGGTAATGAGAAGTATTTGTCATCTGGTAATGAGATGTTTTGTGAACTGTAGCACCCACCTTGGCAGCCACAGCAAGTCTTGTTATGAGCCATGAGATGATCTCAAAATTCCAAAGTTGTCACGGTTCAACAAAGCTGCTTACATTTCATTAGAGGCATACAATTTTTTTTAAAAAAAACCTTTAAAGAAATAGGAAAGTTATTTAATTCATTAGTTTCCAGTACACTTATATAGATGTCTCGCTCCCTCCCTCCCTCCCTCCCTCTCAAGTGTGTGCGTATGTTTGTTTGTGTGAATTTTTCTCTAAGATCCTTTAATTATCCCAACATATGGTGAGAGACAAATTGCTAAGCATTAAATTGTTCCTTGCTAATAACTTTCTCCTCCCCAACAGACCTGTTCCAAGTAAACTTAGGGAAAAAAGCTAAATTTGTAGATTTCTTAGGATAATGTTGTGAGTTGGACACCAGTTGGAAAAAACCCACTGTGGCAAATAAAGTGGCAGTTTGTGTGATGATATGCAATTCTTTTAAGATATGCATATACATGCCATCCATGAATACCTTATGTATACCTTATTTGTGTGTGTGTGCATATGTGCATGTGCACACACATGCACATACACAGAATATATGTAAAAGATAATGAAGGTGGACAATGTTGGACAGTATAGTTTTATGAGGCAAGAGTGAGAAAACCAGCTATGAAAAAAGGAATTATCGAAAGGATGTTGCACAGAGGATTCTCATTCTATTAAATCAGAATGTATTATATGAGGAGAAGCAAAAGTCAATGGAAGGCTGATCACTTACATCTTGGGGGGGGGTATTTTTGTCAGATCTGCCATCTTGGCGCCTTGCTGGCATCTTGCCATCAATCATTAGGGGGTTTATCCTTCACTCGGAAGGGGGGCTGGTGTCAGGCCGAAGCCATATTTTATTAGAGACTTTGGCCTGCCATACTTTACATTTGAGAATGTATTCTTGCTGTGGGAATTTGGGAGGGGTTGTTGCATGAGGGATGTAGACATGTAGCCATAACAAATTCCTTTAGATTCTCAAGGTTATCCTTTGTCCAGCACCTGCCCGGAAGCTGATGGGAGTAACTTACACGTTGGCAGAAGACGACTGGCTAACGTGATGAACTTGTGGGTGTGGGGACAAGGGGCTTGATCTTTCAACTGGGTGGAGAAACCCTCGTAACGTCAGATTTGGGTTTCTCACAGATGTGCCAACATGGCTCTATTAATAAATTGGAACTTTGAACAATACTTTGCATTGGACTCTGATTTAGTTTTAGATGCTATTTGGAACCCATCAATCATTAGGGGATGGGGAGAGGAAGTAGGCAATTGGCATGTAAAGGGTAGAGATGACCGGGAGGGAGCGGTAACAGGTTTGATGGAAACCAAAGGTTTGAGAACCAGCTTGTCCAGTCTTCAAGTCTTCAAAATTGCATGGAGCCTGAGAAAGGAATGAGAATTGCACCAAGAGGCACCAAACATCCAAGTGGGTCCCAAAATACTACTCGGCACACTATTAGTTGAAGACAAACCAGTTAATGGGTGAAGGCCAGGGAGATGGGGAAAACTTATAACTTTTGCATGGGAATACTCAGTTCTGGCTTAGCTTTTGTTGCAGCCACTAATCCTTAGTAAAAGAGCCTTTCACTTCAATCAAATGGAGTTGAGGGTCTTTTTTTCTTAGGGACCTAGCTGGGACAAGCCTGACAATTTTGCCAATGAAACAAGTGACTGGCGAAGGCTGGTGAGCATCTCTTTACAGATGTGTACAAGCAGTCAAGAACCCTATTTGTATACTGAGCAGAGGAATGGAGTCAGTGAGTGACCTAAATCATTCCTTCCCATTCTAGGATTCTCCTATGCTGCACAACGTTGTAAATTAATGCTGGATTATTTTGTTTCAATGCAATGAAACATTAGTCAAGGCCTGCAAGACTAATCCTTGAAAAGGCTGTTTTTTTTTTCAATTTGTTGTTGTTGTTAGTTGCGAAGTCATGTCCGACTCATCGCGACCCCATGGACAACGTTCCTCCAGGCCTTCCTGTTCTCTACCATCCTCTGGAGTCCATTTAAGCTCACGCCGACTGCTTCAGTGACTCCATCCAGCCACCTCATTCTCTGTCGTCCCCTTCTTCTTTTGCCCTCAATCTTTCCCAGCATTAGGCTCTTCTCCAGTGAGACCTTCTTTCTCATTAGGTGGCCAAAGTATTTGAGTTTCATCTTCAGGATCTGGCCTTCTAAAGAGCAGTCAGGGTTGATCTCCTCTAGGACTGACCGGTTTGATTGCCATGCAGTCCAAGGGACTCGCAGGAGTCTTCTCCAGCACCATAGTTCAAAGGCCTCAATTCTTTGGTGCTCAGCCTTCCTTATGGTCCAACTTTCACAGCCATACATTGCACTGGGAAAACCATAGCCTTGACTATATGCACTTTTGTTGGCAGGGTGATGTCTCTGCTTTTTAGTATGCTGTCTAGATTTGTCATAGCGTTCCTCCCCAGGAGCAAGCGGCTTTTAATTTCTTGGCTGCAGTCCCTCCCCCATTTGATCTTGGAACCCAAGAAAATAAAATCTGTCACTACCTCCATTTCTTCCCCATCTATTTGCCAGGAATTGAGAAGACCGGATGCCATGATCTTAATTTTCTTAATGTTGAGTTTCAAGCCAACTTTTGCACTCTCCTTCTTCACCCACATCAAGAGGCTCTTTAGTTCCTCTTCACTTTCTGCCATTAGAGTGGTATCATCTGCATATCTGAGGTTGTTGATATTTCTCTCGGCAACCTTAATTCCAACTTTTGATTCATCTAGCCCCGCCTTTCTCATGATGTGCTCTGCATATAAGTTAAATAGGCAGGGCGACAGAATACAGCCTTGCCGGACTCCTTTCCCAATTTTAAACCAATCAGTAGTTCCGTGTCCAGTTCTTACTGTTGCTTCTTGACCTGCATATAGGTTTCTCAAGAGACAAATAAGATGGTCTGATACTCCCATCTCTTTAAAAACTTGCCACAATTTGTTGTGATCCACAAATCAAAGAAGAGGTGGGTTCCTCCCGGTTCAGACAGGTTCGCCTGAATCGGTAGCAACCTGCTGGTGACATCACAGTGATGTCATGGATCCAGTTTGGTCAGTGCCGGTCCGTGGGCACCGCCATCTTTTTTTTATTATTTTTTTTCATTTTTTTTAATTATTTTTATTTTTTTTCTGGCTTTTTTCCCCTTCTGCACATGCACAGAAGCCGAGTTTCTGGCACTGTGCATGCGTCACCATCTTGTTTTGGGGGGTTTTTTTGGAATTTTTTTCAGATTTTTTGGCACTGTGCATGCGCGCGCACGCAAAACGCGCGCACACCCACGAGGCATGGCCACGCAGTGCAGGAGAAAGTGAACCAGCAGCGAGGTAAGTTAGAACCCACCCCTGAATCAAAGGCTTTAGCATAGTCAATGAAGCAGAAGTAGATGTTTTTCTGGAACTCCCTAGCTTTCTCCATGATCCAGCGTATGTTGGCAATTTGATCTCTAGTTCCTCTGCCTCTTTGAAATCCTGCCTGTACTTCTGGTAGTTCTCGATCCACATACTGCTGGAGCCTAGCTTGTAGGATTTTAAGCATAACTTTACTAGCATGTGAAATGAGTGCAATGGTGCGATAGTTTGAACATTCTTTGTCACTGCCTTTCTTTGGAATTGGAATGTAAACTAACCTTTTCCAATCCTGTAGCCACTGTTGAGTTTTCCAAATTTGCTGGCAAATTGAGTGTAGCACTTGCATCATCTTTTAAGATTTTGAATAGCTCAGCTGGGATACTGTCACCTCCACTAGCTTTGTTGATGCTCAGATTTCCTAAGGCCCATTTGACTTCACATTCTAGGATGACTGGCTCGAGGTCAGTGACCACTCCATCATGGTTATCAGGGATGTTAAGCTCGTTTTTAATAGTTCTTCTGTGTAATTTTGCCATCTCTTCTTAATCTCTTCTGCCTCTGTTAGGTCCCTGCCATTTTGGTCCTTTATCATGCCCATCTTTGCATGAAACGTTCCCTTCATATCTCCAATTTTCTTGAAGAGATCTCTGGTTCTCCCTATTCTATTGTTTTCTTCTATTTCTTTGCACTGTTCATTTAAGAAGGCATTCTTATCTCTTCTAGCTATTCTCTGGAATTCTGCATCCAATTGGGTGTATCTTTCTCTTTCTCCCTTGCCTTTCGCTTCCCTTCTTTCCTCAGCTATTTGCAAAGCTTCGTCAGACAGCCATTTTGTTTTCTTGCATTCCTTTTTCTTTGGGATGGTTTTAGTTGCTACCTCTTGTACAATGTTGTGAACCTCCGTCCATAGTTCTTCAGGCACTCTGTCTATCAGAGCTAATTCCTTAAATCTATTTGTCACCTCTACTGTATATTCATCATGGATATGATTTAGTTCATACCTGAGTGGCCTAGTGCTTTTCCTTACTTTTTTCAATTTAAGCCTAAATTTTGCAACGAGCAGCTCATGATCTGAGCCCCAGTCAGCTCCTGGTCTTGTTTTTACTGACTGTATAGAGCTTCTCCATCTTTGGCTGCAGAACACATAGGCAATCTGATTTCTGTGTTGACCGTCTGGTGATGTCCATGTGTAGAGTCGTCTCTTGGGTTGTTGGAAAAGAGTGTTTGCTATGACCATCCTATTCTCTTGACAAAATTCTATCAGCCTGTGCCCTGCTTCATTTTGTACTCCAAGGGCAAACGTGCCTGTTATTCCGGTTATCTTTTGGCTTCCTCATCTCTTGTTTGACCACGTCCAGCTTGCCTTGATTCATGGATCTTACATTCCAGGTTCCTATGGAGAATAGATCTTTACAGCGTTGGACTTTCCTTTCATCACCATATACATCCACAACTGAGTGTCCTTTCGGCTTTGACCCAGCGGCTTCATTCTTTCTGGCGCTACTAGTACTAGCCCTCTGCTCTTCCCCAGTAGCATCTTGGACACCTTCCAACCTGAGGGGCTCATCTTCCAGCATCATATCTTTTTGCCTTTTGGTACTGTCCATGGGGTTTTCATGGCAAAGATATTGGAGTGGGTTGCCATTTCCTTCTCCAGTGGATCACATTTTGTCAGAGCTCTCTGCTATGACCTGTCCGTCTTGGGTGGCCCTGCACGGCATAGCTCATAGCTTCATTGAGCTATGCAAGCCCCTTCGCAACGACAAGGCAGTAATCCATGAAGGTTTTTTTTTTCCAATACTCAATGTAATTCTGAGATTTTCTGCAATTCACAAAATTTTGCCCCTTCTATTTCATTATCATTGTAATGACAATGAAATATAATGAATATTATCATTATATTCATTATAATTGAAAGTTTTCAATTAAACCAGGTGTTGGATGTGGCTTTGCAAAAAGGATTTGTGTACTTATGGAAAATTGATACACTGATAACCATCAATTTACTGGAACTGAAAGTTGACAGGGGAGCATCTTGGATGATCAGGCTGTCACTGGCCACTAATCTTAATGGCCATTCATTCCTTTCTGAATCACTGCCAATCTATCTTAAATAGCAACTGCTGGGGAATAGTAGCAGAAGGGGACCATACTGTCCGTTAATGCTCATGAGTTTTCTGAATGCATCTGTCTGCCTGTTGTGAACAAAGATATTAGACCAGCGAAAGCATTAACCCAAAGTCTGTAGAGATCCTCAAGTCTGAAAACATTTTGAAGACGTTTTGCTTCTCATTCAAAAGAAAAAACAAGAAAGTCCAGTTGCCTCCTAAAAAGCAACTTTGGGACAACCATGACCTGGATGACAGAGAATCTCTACAGACTTTTAGTTATACCATTTTGGGATGAACACCCTTTGAATGGTGTGGGAGTAGAAATGGATCTCCAGAGGAAAAATTGTGGATTACAGGAACCAGGAGCACTACCCAGGTGACCCTGAGGACCCAGATAAACCTCCAAGTGCTTCAACGACCCTCTAAAAGGATGCAAATTACCAGCTGTCTGCAAGGAATATAAATCCTTCCATTCCCCACTATCTTGTCAGAGCTGAAGAAGCTTCTTGGATGAGAAGCGAAATGTCTTCAAAAGAAAAAAACAAGAAAGTCCAGTTGCCTCCTGAAAAAGCACCTTTGGGATATTAACCCAAAGTGTTACACTATTCAGGATCAGCCCCATATCTTCTGATTTCCTGGCATCTGCTATTCTGGGGAGATTAATTGATTATTTGTGGCTTTCTTGAAAATGAGAGGAAGTAGGTCTTCTCCCAGAGAAGACAAGCAGGAACAGATGAAACCTTGAGTGACAATATTATTATGCAAATGGCTAAAGTACTGTACTTGTGCCAGACATCTGGGATCAAGGATATTTGCTCCTAGGCAGGGGTGGGCTGCTGGGGGTTCGCAGGGGTTCGGGAGAACCTCTAGCTAAGATTCTATGCAGTTCAGAGAACCCGCAAATACCACTCCTGGCTGGCCCCGCCCACCCCGCCCCTCCTAGGAGTCCCCACGCGGCCCGTTTTGGATGCAGGTAAGTGCAGGGCACGCGTGGAGGCTCAGGGAGGGTGAAAAATGGGCCTACCAGAAGTTTGGGAAGGCCTTTCAGAGGGCCTCTGGAGCCTGGGGAGGCCATTTTTGCCCTCCCGGAGGCTCGAGGAAAGCCTCTGGAGCCCGGGGAGGGCAAAAACACCCCCCCCCCCGCCGTGGTGCAGGAGGCCGACTAGCCCACGCCCACCATGGCCACGTCCACCCAGCAACCGGGCAGAGAACTCCTTGCTAAAAATTTTGAAGCCCACCCCTGCTCCTAGGAGTATCATTTGTGTCAGGGTATCATCACAGATTTTGTCATGTTGTCATGGTTGCAATTTATTGCAGATGCCAGTGAGCATAAGTTTCTTTGGGGCTCAATGGAAAGAAATGATCAAGTGTGCATTGTTATGAAAAATCTGATGTTTCTGCATTTGCCTTGCTATCACACAAAGGAACATAAACATTTTGATGTTCTGGTGCTTGTTTTCTCATTTTAACAAAATCTTGACTTACTGAGTTATACCTGTCACCATAAGCTCTCAAAGTTTTCAGGATTCTACCACTCCAAAAAGATTTTCCTTTCTTGAATTTAGATAATGGAAGAATTTAATCAAATAAAGGCACAGGTAATGTTGGCAGATAGCAAGGGAGCTTCTGCAGGTACATTGAGGTCAGTGCTGGGATTCAAATACATTAACAACCGGTTCTCTGCCCTAATGACTGGCTGGGTGGGCGTGGCCATGGGGAGCATGGCCAGGGGGTGTGACAGGCAGCACTTGGCCTCCTGCACCCCCCTGGGAGCAAAAACGGGCCACGGGGGAGTGCCGCCCCCCCTGCACCCCGTTTTGGGCCTAGTAGGCCTCCCTGCAGCTTCCTGGGAGCAAAAATGGGCTGTGGAGGGCCCATTTTCAATCTCCCTGGGCTCCGGAGGCTGGAAATAGCCCCATTTTCGCATTCCATGGGCCTCTGGGAAGCCCGTTTGCCACCTCCCTGGGCTCCACGCACCCCCTGCACTTACCTGGGATCCAAAACGGGCCATGTGGAGACTCCTGGGAGGGGTGGGGCGGCGTGGGTAGGGTCATCCGGCCGTTGGAACTACCGGTTCGCTGAACCGGAAGTAAAATTAACATCCAGTTCGCCCAAACCAGTCCGAACCAGCTGAATCCCACCTCTGATTGAGGTCCAGATGAACCAAGTTTCTTCCCCTGATCCTAAAACATTATATAATGTGTTCTGGTCACAGAGTTTCCTCCTTAGATACTATCCCAAAATAGCCACATAATTGAGGTGATTTTCAAAATTCATGCTAGCAGCATTTTAAACACACACATAGATACATACACACAATGAGCAAGAGCCATTTTCAAACCAAATTAGCAATATTAATATAACCACTAAGCCACTTGGGGATGAAGAACAGTATACTAACACTGTCACTAATGATTATGATAATACCAACAGCAGTGATACTGTTTATAGCATAGAGTGCTTGTTTTTGTTCAAAGCAAAAAACTACTAGTTTATTGAGTGCTAAATTGGGATGCATTTATTCAGAATATGCAAATTATTTGAAAACTAGTGGTAATAAACTTATATGGCATTAACTTGAAGATTTACAAGACAAAAATGTTCAAGGCTAGAAGTATCTATTGTACTTTACGTAATCAAGTTGCTGCTTTCTTTTCTTGAATGTCTAGCAGAAGTTACCTGTCTCCTGATTTTATAGAACAAATTACATTACCATGAAGAAACAATTATGCTATATCTAATCCTTTCAGGCATTTATAAAACCAATGAAGCCCTATTCCTCTGATCATGTCCAATGGAAATTAAAACACTATGATAAGCTGAACATAGTGTCAGTCTTCACTGTGATCATGAATATACATCAAAGTGTCTGAAAACTTAAAATATCTTAAAACTTCACTAAGAAAGCCAAGAGTGTGGCGTATCACCTTAGACTGTGAATCTGCCCTTTTCTTCCCTTCCTCAATCTCTATCATCATGTCATCAGCAAAACTAGTCTCATTTTCTGCCATGTATGAATCAATCTCAGACTAAACTTGTTGACAATATGATCATGTGTTCCACACTATCTGTTTCAGAGGAAAGTTTCAACACACTAAAAGATAGGGTCACCCAGTTAGTGAGTCACCAAAAGAAAAGAAAAAAAAGGGGGGGGGAGTGCAATAATGTTAAACTTACCATATTCCATTTCTTTTTCTTGCTGTTATTTTATTAATATATAAAATACAAAACTACAAAAGCAAATAGTAGGAAAAATAGAGGTGGGAAAAGGGAAAGGAAGAGTGTAGAAAAGAGGGGGGGGGGAATAAAATAAAGGCATTGACTTCTGACTCTCTTTGGTGCAATAGAATAAGATAATAACATCAAACCTCAACTTTTTATTTTTACATAATAGTATAAACTAGCCATTTGTATAACAACAAATCTATCTATTCAGTAAAACCCAAAATCATAGTTTCATTTTTTTCCATCTCAAGCACTAAGTCCAGAAGCGGTTTCCAAGTAGAAACAAAAGTACTTATGTTTTTTTTCCTTTTATCAAAGCAATTAATTTAGCCATCTCTGCTAACTCCATCAACTTTTGCAGCCATTCATCCATTGTGAGAATCACATTATTTCATTAACTTAATGAAAACAAAGATACTGCTCACACAATCGTTTGACAGTGGACACCATTAAAACTGTCATTTTCTGTGCATGTATAAATGGTTGAACACAAGAATAAGATAAAGCTAAGACAAACTAAAACAGAGCAAAATAGAAAACAGAAAAAGGCAGAAATGACACAAAACATGAAAGGTCCAGAAAGAAAAAGAGTAGCAGAAAAATAGAAAGAAAGAGAGAAAGAAAGAGAAGAGAGGGGAGGGAGGGGAGAGGGGAGAGAGTGAGAGTGAGAGTGAGAGTGAGAGTGAGAGTGAGAGTGTGAGAGAGTGAGAGAGAGAGAGAGAGAGAGAGAGAGAGAAAGAAAGAAAGAAGAAAGAAAGAAAGAAAGAAAGAAAGAAAGAAAGAAAGAAAGAAAGAAAGAAAGAAAGAAAGAAATTCTCTACAGCTATTCTTTCTTTCTTCTTTCTCTAAAGTTACATCATGACTCTCTTCTTTATGTAATCTATCCTATCTAATCACCCAAACCACAAATAAAACTTTGTGTACTGTATTTTTTTTAGGTTCCTCTGCTCAGAAACATCCACACTAAATGCCACTTATTTAGCAACCCTCTAGTACAAAGCAGGTAAAAGAAACGTATTAATGCCTGGAGCCCTGGGAAAATAAAATCAAAATTCAACCACATGCAACCAATTCAACTCATACTTCAAGCAAAGTGGGATGGAGAAGGAGTTATCATCTTAAATAACTAATTCAGCTCTGATCCCACATAATGCACACCTGCTGCCAATTTCTCCCAGCTGGCCTCCACACAGGTGCCAGTTGCAAACACTGCTGCTCCAGTGAATTGCTCTATTTTGGAGGGTGTTTAGAATGATGGCATCATGATGTTCAATAAAAATAACAGCTTGCGTGATGCTAGTAATTAGGGCTATGTCAGGCCAGTGAAAACTTTGAGTCAGTTTCCCATTTTTCTATTCTCTCTCTGTGTGTGCATATAAACAAAAAAGTAATTCTTACAAAAGCCACATTCATTACAATTTGCAAAATTCAAGCTTTTTAAACACAACTGAACACCCCCCCCCCCCCCCAAAAAGAGATCTACAGTTAATATATATCTGTATAGAAATTTTCAAAAAAAAAAAAAAACCTACATGAGCTTTGGCTATTTTCACAATAGTAATTTTTAATTATCATTACAATGATATAAAATCCTTCTACATCACTTATTCTCAATTTTCTTTTGGGGTTGGTTGGTTGAATTATTTTGACTTAATGACGCCTGGATCACTCTAGAAATTGCTGTAAATCGCTGGTGGGAAAAATACTTTGTGCAAATGCTTGAATGAAGAACTGCAATATGTTCACTGTTGTAGGTTTATATCACTGTGGCATCCATTTAGCAAATTGTGTAATTTTGCTCTCACTTGAAAACCAGTGCAAATTTCCTTTGCATCCCTAATGCTAATACTGAAACCGCTTAGTGGTTATTATTTCTCTTTTGAATTCTGGTAAGTTATAATTGGCCATGAGTGAGGCAGATGATGGTAGCACAGTAATTAACATCCTATCAGATGCCAAAAAAAGGGCCGCGGTGACTCAGTGGCTAAGACGCTGAGCTTGTCGATCAGAAAGGTCGGCAGTTCGGCGGTTCGAATCCCTAGCGCTGCCACATGACCACAGAGATGTCTTTAGACAGCACTGGCTCTTCGGCTTTGAAACGGACATGAGCACCGCCCCCTAGAGTCAGGAACGACTAGCACATATGTGCGAGGGGAACCTTTACCTTTACTTTTACCTTTACCAGATGCCAAGAAAGCCTTTCTAAATCTTTCTGTGACATGTAATTTCCAAATATCTCAGTCCTTTTGCCAGAATTTAAGGATTCCTCATCTTTAAAAACTGGCAGAGAATACTTACCAGTGGTCTTTATTTTTAAATATAGTATCTCTACAGTACAGTAGAGATTCTTAGTCATCCAGGTCATGGTTGTCCCAAAGGTGCTTTTTCAAAAGGCAACTGTATTTTCTTTGTTTTTGCTTGAAGACTTTGTTTTGCTTCTCATCCAAGAAGCTTCTTCAGTTCTGCATATTCTAATGAACTGAAGAAGCTTCTTGGATAGGAAGCGAACCGTCTTCAAGGAAAAACAAAGAAAGTCCAGTTGCCTTTTGAAAAAGCACATTTGGGACTTTCATTTTAAGATTTTTCCCCACCATATTCCTATAATTGCAAGTTGACACCCCACATCAAGTTAAGTATGTAAAGTAGGCAAAAAAATGTCCTGTGTCATATATTTATTTATTAGACTCTGATTTGTTTCTAGGATAATTTTTACTTATTATATTAATTAAACTTATATACTTCCCATCTTATTCCATAGCATAAAGTTTGTTGAGATGAGATCAGAAGTGCAGTAAGAGTACTTTGACTCTGCACAGAAACACTAGCACTTTTTGCACTTTGTTGGTATATTTTGTAACTTCTATGCACCTTAAAAATAGATATCATTGATCAATTCTGACTGTCTGTTTCTCTCACTGTCTATATACATACCTTGTATTATTTTGGTTGCATTCTTTCCCCTCTCTATATGGATTGATTGATTCATTGATTATGTGCTATCACGGTGATGCTAGATAGATAGAAACAGGCTGATCTGTCCCCATCCAGGATCTTCAGGACAATGTAATCCATCTTGCTGCCAGATTATCTTTTCTTGTCGCCTTCCACTTTTCCTAGCAATCTAGACCAGTTTCTCAACCTTGAAGCAGTGAAGACCTGGCTCTTCCGGCAGGCTTGGGGCTGTTGATCTCGCCTCTGTAATTGGCGAGGTCCGGCCATGAAACGGTATGTATGAGTTTTTAACTGTTTTTAACTGTTTTTATTATGTTTTCTTTTAATGGTTTTTTATATTGTTGTGAGCCACCCAGAGTCCCTTGGGAGTTGGGCGGCATACAAATTTAATAAATAATAATAATAATAATTGACCACTTTAAGATACACGGACTGCAACTCCCAGAATTCTCCAGCCAGCTATGCTGGAGAATTACAGTCCATACATCTTAAAGTTGTCAAGGTTGAGAAAACTAGACATCTCAAGAGAACTGGGTCTTCACATTGGAATCCTAAACCTTGCTGTATCCCACTGGAATCCTAAAGCCAAAAAGAATCCTAAACCGTGCTGTATCCCACTGGAATCCTAAAGCCAAAAAGAATCCTAAACCTTGCTGTATCCCACTGGAATCCTAAAGCCAAAATGAATCCTAAACCTTGCTGTATCCCACTGGAATCCTAAAGCCAAAAAGAATCCTAAACCTTGCTGTATCCCACTGGAATCCTAAAGCCAAAAAGAATCCTAAACCTTGCTGTATCCCACTGGAATCCTAAAGCCAAAAAGAATCCTAAAGCTTGCTGTATCCCACTTGAANCACTGGACTCCTAAAGCCAAAAAGAATCCTAAACCTTGCTGTATCCCACTGGAATCCTAAAGCCAAAAAGAATCCTAAACCTTGCTGTATCCCACTGGAATCCTAAAGCCAAAAAGAATCCTAAACCTTGCTGTATCCCACTGGAATCCTAAAACCAAAAAGAATCCTAAAGCCAAAAATCCTAAGCCAAAGGATTCCCCAAAGCAGCTGGAAAGGGATTTCAACGAAACGGCTGGAGAGGGATTCCCCTGAAGCGTCGTACCTGAAGCGACAGGAAAAGAATTCTTCCGGAGCACCTAGAGAGGGTTTCTCCCGAAACCGAAAACGCCTTGAAAAGTGCCCAGAAATTCCCCCTAAACATTGCTGAACTGACTTTCCCAGCCTTGTGAGACAGAAGTTCTTTGTCCTAAGGCGACCACGTGGCCGTCCCTCCACTCAGACATACTTCCTTCCTGTACTCCAGGACATACTTCCTTCCTACACCTTTCTACCAA
>QLTV01003492.1:952601-995502 GCA_003457575.1 Thermophis baileyi
TATATATATTAAATGAAATGTAAAGGTATCAGAAGAATACCTGGCCCAAATGAAGTTGAGAAGACAAGTTTTGAACCAAGGCATTTTTGGAAAACTATTTCTTAGTGAGCAATAACACTTATTTAGAGCAAGTTGTTTGCTATTTCTGTTTTTCTTATTTTCTGCAGGGGTGGGTTCTAACTTACCTTGCTGCTGGTTCGCTTCCTCCCACACCACGTGGCAGTGCCTCGTGGGCGCGCGCGCGCATGCGCAGTACAAAAAAAAATTTTAAAAAAATATATATTAAAAAATCCAAAAACAAGATGGTGACGCATGCGCAGTGCCAGAAACTCGGCTTCTGTGCATGCACAGAAGAAAAAAAAATCAAAAAAAAATTCAAAAAGAGATGGCGGCACCCATGGACCAGCACAGACTGAACCAGATCCGTGACATCATCGTGATGTCACCAGTGGGTCATTACCGGTTCGGGCGAACCAGTCCGAACAGGGAGGAACCCACCTCTGATTTTGTGGTTATGAAGTGCTTTAATTCTTTGTAAGCTGTTTTGATTAGCTAATGATTAGACAATCCTAAAATCCATCCACCAAGCAAGATATCTCCTACAGAAGAAGACTGGAACACAGGGGTCATCACAGCAAGTAAAGGTTTTGTGAAAATGAGGAAATGTGCATCATGACTCACAATGCAAACTCTACCCTTTAAATACTTGCACTGTGATGGCACAGCACACATATTTTATTATCTTTCTCTCCATCCGCTAAACTCCAACGGATGACATATTGGATCATAAAAGGTCCAATAAAATTACAAATTTTGCAGAAGTACAATAAAACTAAATCTTCATTGAACCTGGACAGATGAGTCTCAACTGCAACTCACTTTTTGTGACTATTTGCTTGCAATTTTATGTATCCTTTACCCAGTGCTTGGAAAATTCATGAATTCTTCTTATTTACAGTACGACGTTTCAAAGATTAGATGTTGGTGAACTGTGGTGAAAGTTGAATAATGGTAATTAATGAACAGTAGCTCAAAAATACAAACTTTTGGGAACAACATATAAGCAACTCGAATTTGGACATTTTGAGGAGGAAAGACAGTTAAAAAAGACCAGGGTAGAAAGGAAGAGGGAAGAGAAGGAAATAAGAACTGGGATATATACTCTGAAAAGAAAGATCAGTAATACAGAACCAGGTAGAATCAATGTAGGTAGAATCAAGGTAGAATCACAAGGTAATCAATGTGATGACAGTAAAAAAAAGTTTAGTTTTAAGAGCAATAGAAAGTTTGCATTTCCATTATCATGTTTTATGTATGCATCCAACAAGAATGTTTAATTTAGAAACACATATATGGTTGATGATACTAAGCAGCCCATCAGGATTTTCCTATTTCTTTTCCCTCATGAACCATTTGTCATCAGATAATATTGTTGCCACAAATGAAGTAGAAGACTCCTTATATTGTGGAGTCCTTAGTGCTCTCTGAGCTTGGTCATTTTCTTGCAGATGTTTCATTACCCAACTAGGTAACATCTTCAGTGCTAAAAGGGAATGGGAATGTTTATCTAACAGTGACTTGCCCTATCAGTGTTGGTGGGAGTATCATTTTCTTCTCGATACAATAGTTCCTTGATTAGGAGTTTATTGTTTGATTGTTTACCTGACTTGGCAGTTCCTTAACTGGAGTGTTGTTTACTGCTTGATTGTTGGTGTAGTATTAATCCCTGCTTATCTGGATGTTGATTGCTAAATGCAAGAAACTATCATGTGGTGGTGCAGTGGTTAGAATGCAGCACTGCAGGCTACTTCTGCTGACTGCTGGCTGCCAGCAGTTCAGCAGTTCGATTCTCACCGGCTCAAGGTTGACTCAGCCTTCCATTCTTCTGAGGTCGGTAAAATGAGGACCCAGATTGTTGGGAGAAATATGCTGACTCTGTAAACCACTTAGAGAGGGCTGTAGAGCATTGTGAAGTGGTATATAAGTCTAAGTGCTATTGCTATCTGCAAGAAAACAACCAAGCTCAGACAGCACCAAGAACTACACAATTCAATGCTGAGTCTTCTATTGAGAGTCCTTATGGAATTGTATTCATCTATTTTTTATTTTATTTATTTATTTTGTCAAACACGTATTAGATAGTACATATGAGTATAAACATGAATTGAATACATGAAATGTATACGAATAAAAATAAAAGAGTACATTAGGACAGGGACGGTAGGCATGCTGATGCGCTTATGCACGCCCCTTACAGACCTCTTAGGAATGGGGTGAGGTCAACAGTAGACAGTCTAAGGTTAAACTTTTGGGGATTTGGGGTTGAAACCACAGAGTCAGGTAGTGTATTCCAGGCATTGACCACTCTGTTGCTGAAGTCGTATTTTCTGCAATAGAGATTGAAGTGGTTTACCTTGAGTTTGTATCGATTGTTTGCCAGTGTATTATTGCGGTTGAAGCTGAAGTAGTCATTAACGGGTAGGACGTTGTAGGAGTTAGGTCATACCAAAGGCGGTGTAGTTCTAAGTTGTCTAAGCCCAGAATTTCAAGTCTGGTGGCATAAGGTATTCTGTTGCGAGCAGAGGAGTGGAGGACTCTTCTCGTGAAGTATCTCTGGACACACTCAATTGTATTAATGTCTGATATGCAGTGCGGGTTCCAGACAGATGAGTTGTATTCGAGAATTGGTCTAGCAAATGTTTTGTATGCTCTGGTTAGTAGTGTAATATTACCGGAGAAGGAGCTACGCAAGATTAGGTTTACAACTCTTAATGCCTTTTTGGCGATGTTGTTACAGTGGGCTTTGCAACTTAGATCATTAAATATGAGTACTCCAAGGTCCTTGACGGAGTGAGGGTCATCTACAAGGTCATGTCCACTCAGCTTGTATTTTGTGTTCTGATTCTTTTTGCCAATGTGTAAGACAGAACATTTGTTGGTTGAGATTTGGAGTTGCCAATTGTTTGACCATTCTGACACAAAGTCAAGATCTTTTTGAAGGGTAGCAGCATTGTCGGTAGTGTTAAATAGTTTTACATCATCAGCAAAGAGAACGCATTGCTTATAATATGATTGCAAAGGTCATTTATGTAAAGTATAGAGTGTTGGTCCTAGAACGCTGCCTTGGGGACACCGCTGTTAACAGGTGCAGGATTTGATAGGGCGCTCCTTATTTTGACCTCTTGTTGTCTGTTTGACAGGAACGCAGCTATCCAATTATGTAGGGGTCCAGAGATACCATAGGATTTTAGTTTTAGAAGTAGTTTGTCATGTACCACTCATCAGCAAAGAGAACGCATTGCTTATAATATGATTGCAAAGGTCATTTATGTAAAGTATAGAGTGTTGGTCCTAGAACGCTGCCTTGGGGACACCGCTGTTAACAGGTGCAGGATTTGATAGGGCGCTCCTTATTTTGACCTCTTGTTGTCTGTTTGACAGGAACGCAGCTATCCAATTATGTAGGGGTCCAGAGATACCATAGGATTTTAGTTTTAGAAGTAGTTTGTCATGTACCACTGAATCAAAGGCTTTACAGAAGTCTATGTAAATTGTGTCTATTGCTTTGCCCTGATTGAGTTTTGTAGTCCATATGTTTTTGCAGTGTAGAAGTTGTAGATTACAGGATAATTTTTTTCTGAAACCAAATTGTTTGTTAGAGAGTAGGTTGTTTGTTTCTAAGTGGAGGGTAATGGATTGGTTAATGATTGATTCCATGACTTTGCAGGTGCATTCAGTCTTTATTTGGTGGCATATATTTTTGTAACAGCTTTTAAAGTTCGCTACGTAGCCAGTTTTGTTTTTTCGCCAGAGAGATATTTTTTTTGATTGGAGCTTCCTTATTGATATAGGTAATTTGTTTTTTCTGGTTTTGGTGGTTATTAGTGGTACAGTTTAATAACTCTTTTGACTTCGAGCAAGAAAATGTTATAATGGTCTTCGACAGTGTTACAACCAGAGAATAGAATTTGCCAATCAAGAGATGAGAGGTAGGTGTCTATGAGACCATAGTTGGCTTTTTTGAAGTTGTAATTGGGTATCCCATCATAATGGTGATTCACCTACTTTCCCTTGCCTTTCTTTCTTAAAAGTCTGATTGGACTTCCAGCTCCACCCTGAAACTGTTGTTGTTGTTTTTTCTCTTTGATATGAACATGATAAATTGAAAGTGGAGCAGAAATTTGACTCACTATTAATTAATATTGCTTACAAAAGAACAAACCAACCAACAAACAAAAACAATCTTAGCCTAGATTTCCTTGCTGATTTTTCAACAATATCATATAGAAGTAACCTGAAGAAATAAAATTACAACCCTACTTGAGATAAGAAAACAAATTTGCAAATCAAAGCATAACAAAAAAACTTTAGGATGTTCACGCATTTTAAAAACAGCGGCACTGCAACTGATAATCTCTTTTCATCTGTATGCCCAAATGCAACCTCAAATCCTAACAAGAAGACAATTGTTGTCATCGCTACTGGTATCTAAATACAGTTCTTTTCTTCCAGTACCTAAACTTCTACTCTATCTTGACACTTGCAATTCTGGAACACAGTCACAGTCCACTAACCTGATAAAGGGACATTGGATTCAGTTGTATCAATTCTTCTGAAATCTATTTCCCAGTTTACAAAAACTAAACTACCTTTGGTAACTTATTTAAAGAAAGCAATCTGTGTGCTTCACTGCCTTTCCTCCAATACAGTTTTCCATTTATTCTTTCAAGGATTGTTTTTAACCCCAGTACATTTATTACACAGAAGAAAGGCTGAGGTCTTCCCAAAATTACCCCACTTAATCAAGTGATACTTTTTGGATGAGGATACAATATAATAAAGACTTCATAGACAGCATCATACACAACCTGCACACATCTAATGTAAATGAATAGTTACACATAAGCGAGGAAGGCTAAAGATCTCCTTTAATAAACCCTCCTTTTTCCACCTTGACTGTTTTAGGAATGGGGCTCAAAAAATCAAAATCAGCTCAGTTTATATACGACCTGTCAAATTTGAATTGTGATCCCAGAACACCTTTTTATATTGCACTACATCAATCCAATCACCTGTATGATGCAGCAATGCAGGAAGGAGGGCCTCAGGAGCAATTGCATTGTGCCATCTTGTTTCCTACCTTCCCAATTTTTCTTGTTTCTCTTGCATTCCAGAGGCTAAATAATCCCCACAGGAAGCATGTGGTTTCCAAACGCTCCTTTGGAGGCTTCTTCAGATGTTCAGATGTTCAGGCATGAACATTTCGGACTTTAAACAAAGTACCAAAAGATTTTGGACAATTTCACTGAGGGTTGGTTTTGTTTTGTTTTTTTTGGGTGGGGTGGGGTTGACTAGGTTGACCAATTTCTTCCTTGAGCTCACAGGAATGAGAAAATGTGTATGTCCTACCAATGTTTTAATGTTTAATGTTTTAAAACATTACCTCTTTATTTTGGCAACATGACTGCAGAAGCGTCTTCGGAAATGCCAGCTCACGGCCTTGAAACAGAAATAAGTAGTGCCCTCTATAGTTGGCAAGACTGGCAGAGTAAAATCCACAGGACTCCTCTTTATATTGATGCCATGACTGTCATTTGCTCTTTGAGCAGGAGTTAGGAGTCCAGAAGGACCCCCAGTTTGTGTACAGAGTCTGAGTGCCACCCCATGTTAAGATGTAAAATTCCAGAACTGAAAGGTTCCAAACCTCAAAGCCATTCGGTCTTGCCAGGGCTCAGCTGAAACCTCTTGTTCCCTATCCAGATCCTCACAGCCTTTAGGCACCGAAGGAGGACATCAACAGCACCGAAGGAGGACATCACTTAGTTTGCCAAGGGGAATTTATGAATAATTGGGTAACATCAGCCAACTGATGACACCTCACCCCACATTAATGGATAGTCTCATCCAGTGATTTCATGTCCATGTTAAACAGATGTGAAGAGAGTGCAAAACCCTGTAGAACTCCACATAATAGGGGTCAGAGTTGGACCCCACACACCAAATTAACACCAAGTGGAATCCAGTCCCTAGGAAGGAAGATGACTAGCACAATAGGATCCCAACCCACACAGCTGATACAAAAAGATACCATAGTCAATGCCACCGAGAGGTCAAATAGAGCCTGGCTAGATATTCTATCTCCACTCCTGCCAGAGGTCATGCAAAAGTGCAATGAATGCTCTTTCAATCCCATGCCAGACCTGTCACCCAACTAGGAGGGGTCCAGATAATCCACTTAAACCAGGAACTGTAGTTATTACACAAAAGTTTCTCAACAACCTCTACCTTTGAATTTCCTTCCATATTTTCCCATTGATATTTCAACATATTCTCAGCATTACTGGATTACTGAACAGATTAAGTTTCTCAGTTGGATCTTAACTACATTTGACATAAACTATACACATTGTTTAAAATTCTTCTTATTCACCTTCCTTTTGACTTTTGTTAAGTCCCTGTACCTTAACCAAGTACTTAGAGCTATATTTATCACTCTTCTTAGTCACTGCTAATAGCTCAACCTTTTGACAACTAAATCTCATAATTGTTTCTAATTTTTCTTTTTCTTTCAAATGTACTATTGATTTATTGTTTACTTTGTACAAGAAATATAAAAATAATCTCCATCAGTATGCTGTAGGAAAGAGATACTATGCTTCTCTCAATTCCAGAATTTATTTATTCATCCATTCATCCACCCATTCATCCAAATTTGAGGCCACTTTGCCCCTTGATGATGGCTGCTTGGCCTAAAGATTAAAATGAAAAAGAACAAATATATAAATATAAATTAAAAAACTTTCTGGACAACCGGAAGTGTTTTTTTTAAAAAAATATAATTGTCCTTTACTCTGTCTGCAGGTTTCCATAACACCTGAGATGTAGAACACTTGAAAGATATTTATTTTGATATCTCTGAAAAAAAAATTAGCTGGAAATAGGGAAGCTGTTAAATTCCATTTTTTCCTAGAAATTCCAACTTTTCTTCCAAAAGGTATAAACAATTGTTACCATTTACTGCTTTTCATTCTGAATTTTAGCCTTTTCAGCAAAATGTGTTCAATTTACATTTTAGCTGCCTACCTGGGGAATTCGTACAATAAACTACTTTCATTTGAATATATAATCGACGGGTAAATATTCAAAATGGTAAAGTGGATACATGGTTTTTTGGGGGAAATGCAATTTATCATATAAACTTCATAATTAGCTTGCCAAGCAGATACTTAATTTTCAGTGTGCTCTTGTAGCAGATTAAAGTGAAGGCCAGAATAATCAGAGGCAGACTTTAGGGGATTCTTTGATCAAAGTAATTGCTACCAATCTAAAATGCAGAGTAGCAAGACAATTCCCTACAAATAATCTGAACCACATTTCACAGATCTTGTTCTGCGTCCATTTTGCTGAGGCTGCAGTGGTAGAACATTTTAGCCATTAAGAAGTCCACAAAACACAACTTTTAGAAAGTGAGGAAATAAGGGCACAAACAGCTACGAATCAATTTATTTATCAGTCAAGAAGCAATCTGTAGGAGCAAGCTTGCTGGCATTATGAGAGATCTTATGAAACACCTCTTTCTAATACAATTATAAGAATATTGAACCCACTGAGAGAAATATGATTATGAAGCTTACAGTATGTGCTTACAGTATATGTAGGGTTTCTTAATCCATGGTATTGTTCAGAATTTCATAGTAGTCCAAAATTTTCAGCATTAAAATAATGTTTATTGAGGGGAACATGCAAAGAAAAAGGTAAACTAGAAAAATGGTTTGCTTATGAAGCAGCTACACAACTTGAAGAGGAAGACTAATCTGTGTTCACTATTAGAAGAGGGCCAATATATACAAAGGGAAAGACAGGACACAACTTAGTTAGCCTGAAGGGGAATGGTATGACTGACATACTGTGATGCCCAAAAATGTCCAATAATTGCATAAACCCAAGACTATAACATTTGGCCTATAAGAACTAAAGCCAGACAATGAGTAAAAAGTTAAAGGTTCCCCTTGCATATATGTGCTAGTCGTTCTCGACTTTAGGGGGCGGTGCTCATCTCCGTTTCAAAGCCGAAGAGCCAGCGCTGTCCAAGATGTCTCCGTGGTCATGTGGCCGGCATGACTAAACGCCAAAGGCACATGGAACGCTGTTACCTTCCCACCAAAGGTGGTCCCTATTTTTCTATTGCATTTTTTTTACGTGCTTTCGAACTGCTAGGTTGGCAGAAGCTGGGACAAGTAACGGGAGCTCACCCCGTTATGCTGCACTAGGGATTCGAACTGCTGAACTGCTGACCTTTCGATCGACAAGCTCAGCGTCTTAGCCACTGAGTCACCGCGTCCCATAGACAATGACTAGAAAGCAGCAAAAAGACACAGAAAACACTTAGTCCTGTTTGTAATTGGTAGTCATCCAGATTCTTATAACTCAGATCTTGTCTCAAGCAAACAGTACAGTGGCACCTCGATTGCTTTGAACTCATCAGAATTTGGTCCGGGCCGCATTTTGATGTGAAAATTTTGTCCTGGTACTTGTCATTTGTTTGGAACTTAATGCACAAACTAGAACTTGTTGTTGTCACTTGCCTTGTGACTTTATTCCTTATGGGAAAAAATGTTTGGTACTTGACATTTTTTATTTTTGTCGCACCTCCCGGAATCAATTAACAATGAGTACCAAGGTACCTCTGTACTTAATAAACCCTATTAATAAAATGATTCCCATTTTTACCTTGATGGCTCCAATTATTCTTTAATCTTATAAGCTTGTTCTTAATTTTCCATATCTTTGGTCCTTGCAAGTCTTCAGGTTTGCAGAGATAAATGGAGAAAATAATAACAACAAAACAAAAACCCTTCACTTTTTCTCCTCCAAATTCCACCATCCTGCCCACTTACTGGAGAGACAATCACAGTGTTTAGAAACCTCAATTAGTCAATAGGCCACCCAAAATTAAGATTAATCCATCATAACAGAAATTAAGCACAGATATTCCTTCGACCTCTCCATTAAATGTACAGTATGTTTATAATTCATAAAGCAAATTCTCTTTCATCGCATTTGGTAAGAACTAGTAGGAAAAGTACAGAAGAATTGGTCTGGGCTGAGTGTAGGTGTGCAATAATTTAAGTAAAGGAAATTTAAACAGTTGAAAGGGGGGAGAATTTTTTAAAACAACAAAAATGGGAGGATTCATGGAATGTTGTGTTACATGACTTACAAGCAGGGGTGGGTTCCTCCCAGTTCAGACCAGTTCGCCCGAACCGGTAGCGACCCGCTGGTGATGTCAAAATGATGTCACCAATCTGGTTCGGTTGGTGCCAGTCCGTGGGTGCTGCCATCCTTTTTTTTTATTTTATTTTTATTTTATTTTTAAAAAAAATTGAATTTTTTGAATTATTTTTTTCTTCTGAGCATGCGCAGAAGCCGAGTTCCAGCACTGTGCATGCGGTCGCCATCTTGTTTTTGGCTTTTGGGGGGGGTTCATTACTGCGCATGCACGTGTGCGTGAAGCGCGCATGCGCCCACGCAGCGCGGGAGGGAGCGAACAGGCAGCGAGGTAAGTTGGAACCCACCCCTGCTTACAAGTAGTTGTTAGATTTTGAGCAGAGTGGTACAGCATGAGTGAGATATATTGTAGTTCTGCTATGTATTGTGTCCAAGATCTAAAGTGATTGTGTGTGTGTGTGTGTGTGTGTGTGTGTGTGTGTGTGTGTGTGTGTGTGTCTTTGCTGTTTGATATTTTATCTTTTTGTGACTCATGCTCCAATTCTGGATTAGAATTAGGAGCTTCTAACTTTTACTGGCCCAAAAATTGCTTGAAAGCAGAACTTTCTACAAGTGTGTTCTTTTTGTTACAACTTGTTTTTGCTAAAAGATAACTAGATATGTTATCAGTGCACACATAAATGAGCCTCACAGAGAATATAACCACTTGCATTAAAAAAACCCAGTATTTTTGGTTTTCTTAAGAAGTGGTAATTTATTGATTGTTTCTGGGCTGAGTTTATCTTTTAATTAATGCAAATTTTATTGATCGTTTGTTTGGTGAACATGGGAATTCATTGCTTCTTCTAATGAACTTGTCCACTTTGATTGGTGTAGCTTTCCTGATATCTTTACTGGATTTCTGTCCTCTGTATTGAACCTTACAAACACCAAGTCTGATTTTATTCTTAAGATGCTTTGATGATGCTGATGGGCAAATCTCTAAACAAACATTGGCAGATTGGAAAATCAGGAAAAGAGAGATAACCAAAACTAATTAACACTTTTCTTAATTTCTCAGATCTACTTCTCAAGATAAGATGAAGATAACATTAGTGTTCCTGCTGTATATTGTAACATACCACTAGAATATGTAATTTTTGACCTCAATATCTGTTAGAATTCACATGTTGTGTAGCATTCAGTGACTAATAGCAGCCCCTAAAATAGCAACGGAGGAGAGGTGGTGATTTTAAAAAATTAGAATTCAGTAGTTCAGTTGGAGGACATTGTTGATTGCACCTTTTGCAGGACGAAAGCTTGCCAGGTATTCCTTCATTTACTATATCATTACCTGTTAGAAAAAGCACTAGGGTATTCTGCACTGTAATATCCATGGATTTATAGATTTTCTTAGAACTTTCATTTCAGGTTTCAAGCATTTTATTAGCTTTCTATGTCTTCAGTACATTTTTGATTATACTTTTTAGATTAGACAATTATGAATGTTGTTATTAAAATGTTAATCTCTGCATGCAAGCCACTTTAAAAATGAACAAGAGAGAAATAGAAATGATAAGATGTTTGATCCTGAAGCTTTAATGTGACTGATGTGAATTCCTATTTTGTACTCCTTATGTGATCACATGCCTAGAAATCCATGAATGTCTATCAAACATAGAAAATAGATAGAAGATAGATAGATAGATAGATAGATAGATAGATAGATAGATGATAGACAGACAGACAGATAGACAGACAGATAGACAGACAGATGATAGATATTACTTTCTATGCCACTTAAGAAGAAGATTGAAAATGTTAGTATGAGCTTGAGTCTCATCTATCTGTGTCAACACCATGTAATAGTCATCCCTAAATAGACAGTCATCTTTTACTTGATTAAGAAGTTGTCATAAGTAAAAGGGGAATCTCCATTTTCAATGTTACAAATAAAGTATGACTCAATACACAGGGTTTCAAATCCAAGCACTTAAGAAGGTAGATTTCAAAGTCCTTTGTCTAACTGAATAATTTGTCACTTTCAGATTTTTTCCTCACATTTCAATGCTTAATTTCCACCTTCTTTCTGTACCAATTATGAAAGCACTTATACATTTTAGAACTTTCTCATAATGAAAGATGAAGCAAACAAAAATGTATTCATCCCTAAAATCACTTCTGCAGTCTAGCAAAGCTTCCATTAGAATGACGGTTCCCTCAATTCTAGAAATTTAACTAGCTTTTGTTCAAGAGGCAATATGTTTGATTGCTCATTAGAGTTTATGGAAATTTCATAACTTCTTCTGCAATTTTATTTGTAGAAGCCAGATTTTTTCCTCACTAGTGTCACACTGGGGGAATAAGGAGAAAAAGCTATCATTGAAATTAGCAAGATTTCTGGTCTAATCACTAGATAACACCAAAGAGAACATTATAATCTGCACCAGGCCAGAAATAGTAACATCACACCAAGATACACTTCTAAGTCCCATTTAATTTAAAAGGAGGATAAAGTATGTGTTTAAATGATTCCCACTGAGATCAATGGGACATGAAAGCACTTAACTTTGTCTAAATTGTGCCCAGTGTATGCAAATTGTTGCAAATTACAATTGAAATGGCATAAGTGACCTTTTCTTTGCAGAGCCAATCTTAAACCCACTAGAGAAAAGTATATACTCAAATGCTGTTCATTTTATTTGTTAAAATCAATGTGCTTTATTTTTTAGCCATGAGTCCTTTTCTATGAGCAACATAATCTATGGACAATAATGGGTTGGTATCTAGCAGTGCAAACAATGCTTATCTTATTGTCTGGGCTCTGTTTGCTTTCAAAAAAGCAAAAGAGCTTGGTAAAGAATGATAAATAATACATCATATAAATAGAGCACTGTTTCTCAATTATTTGCAAGGGGAAATAGAATTATCTAACATAGAAGTTAGATTTATATCATTTTTCACCACTGGGATCACTACTATGGCTTCTGAAGGATTTTGTGGTCTCATGTGAGTAATAAGATGAGGTACCCTCTTTACCCGGATCCAATTAGGATGGTTAAGGATAATTATCCTTAGGTCCAAATGCAGTTCCTTCAGAGTCACATGTCAGGCCATTAACCAGGTCATCTCTCTGGAGGAGTGAAAAGAGTCAAAGTGATGGCCATAACTGTAAGACTTAAGTCTGTTTCCTTTTTGTATGCATCATAGGGTTATCATAGGCAGAATTTTAATCACCTAATCACTGGCTGCCATTTTGATTTTCTTCAACACTCACCCTGCAGATGCCCCCATTTCCAACAGCCATTTGCTACCTTTGATTTCTGCTATATGAAATGGTTCTGTCACTCTGCCAGTGAACTAACCCTGAAACCAGCTAGCCATAAGCAATCTCTAAGTCATCCCAAGACTATACTTGAATTTAAAATCTCCAATCTCTTGTGGGTTATATCACAAAGTTTAGTGGTGGTTTCACAGTGTCAGGTTATATGTATCCTGCAAAGGAGCTTAAATTACAAACAGGATCCCCAATGGAAATAAATGATGTACTGTATAAATTGATTGAAAGTAATGCCATTGAATTATGTCTACTTCACCCATTGGATACCATGAGGTAAAATGAACAAATTAGATCCCTCTTTACTCTATACCACATTCCTAATTCAAAGCATATAAGGCTGTAACTCCTTTTATAAATTTAAAATGATTTTGGCAACACCTAATAAACGTCAGATTTATCCTCAGGATAAGAAACTTCTATATTTAGGACATTTTCTTCTTCTCATAATTGTAATTAAGTAGATGTTTCTTTCAGTAAAAAATCCTCACACAAAAAAGGTCACCCATCCATATATTTTAATATAAGAAATGTTTCCTAAAATATATTTAATTTTCAACACAATCAAATCTATTTATATTTTAATAAAACTATTGTTATATGAGCTACTTTGTGAGGCAAAAATTACAATTTGAAAGTTGTGGACCTCATGCAGAAGTGCCAGTCAAACCAGAAAATCAGATTAATTAAAATGGTTGCCTCTTCATCCAATTTCCTCAGCTGAGCTTCCTCTCCAATATCCATGAGACACTATTTTTCATTGCTCTCTGAACATGATATAGAGATATTGCTGAACGGATATTACACCTAAACTCATATGGGAACAGAAGCAGCTTGAATATTTGAGAGTTAAAGAGGAAGGGATGGAGGCACAGAAAACAGACATACATAGAAAGGGATTAGAACTGTGTTATTTGGTAAATCTACTGTCTGCTGGGAGGAGGGCATTTTCCTTAGACCTTTCAAATAATGAGTAGAGTAGAGTAGAGTAGAGTAGAGTAGAGTAGAGTAGAGTAGAGTAGAATAGAATAGAATAGAATAGAATAGAATAGAATAGAATAGAATAGAATAGAATAGAATAGAATAGAATAGAATAGAATACTTTATTTAGCCAAATAAACATAGACCCAGAAGGAATTTGTTTCTGCTGCAGAAGCTGTCAATGTACATGTAAATGTACTTTTCAAAGCATATAGTTGAAAGGCTTAAGGAAAAGTTTAGATGGGCAAATTTTTTGAACAGCCACAACCAAAAAGCTTGGGGCCAAATTGAAGGGCCAATTGGGATTTTTTTTTCTTTTTTGATTTTGAAATGGTATCATCCTTACCATCATTCGTTATAAATTCATTTTCTGCCTATCTTGTCATGGGCCTACTCTAGGCATGATACAATAATAAAAAGGAAGAAAATGAAAGGAGTGTAAACAGAACAGAAGCAAAATAGTAAGACCACCCCGCATGGCCCCCCCCGGCCCGTTTTGGGCCTGAAAAGCCTCCTGCACCAAACTTTGCCAGCACAAACAGTCTGCCGCCGCCGCTCCTCCTCCTGCTGCCAGCCTCGTGCTCTGGGCAGCATCCAGCATGGCCGTTCGCACCAGCAAAGGTTGGTGCAACCCTCTTCCGCCACAAGGGAGCATGACCACTTCCCAGCTGGCGCGCTTCTTACCGCTTACGGTGCTCTCCTCCGGTCCTCCTGGGGGGAGCTCGCCTCCCCACCGGCAGCTTCTCCTTCTCCTGGCTGCGAGGGGTGAGGGGGCACGCCGGAACCCAGAAGAGAAAAAGGAGCAGAGCTGCCAGCCAGGCTGGGGCTTCCCTGTCTCCCTGCCCGAGTAGGCTTCTGGTGCAGCCCCAAGCCTCTGGCGGGGAGGGAGAGAAGTCCCAGCCCGCTGTTCCTGTCGCCCCCATCCCCTCGCCTCTGGCGGTGGCGGTTCTCACGCCACCACTTCCCTGGCCAGGCTGGGGCTTCCCTGTCCTTTTCCTTTTCCTCTTCTGGGTTCCGGTGTCACCCCTCGCCCCTCGCAGCCAGGAGAAGGAGTAGCCTCCGGCGGGGAGGGAGGGAAACCCCAGCCTGCTGTTCCTGTAGCCTCCGGGGAAGCGGCAGTGTGAGAACAGTCACTGCCAGGCGCAAGGGGGAGAGGGAGGCAGGAACAGTGGGCTGGGACTTCTCTCCCTCCCCACCGGAGGCTTCCCCTTCTCCTGGCTGCGAAGGGCAAGGTGGCACGCCAGAACCCAGAAGAGGAAAAGGAGCAGAGCTGCCAGCCAGGCTGGGGCTTCCCTGTCTCCCCACCTGAGAGGGCTTCTGGTGCAGCCCCTGGCGGGGAGGGAGGGAAACCCCAGCCTGCTGTTCCTGAAGCCGCCGGGGACATGGCAGTGTGAAAACCACCACCGCCAGGCACGAGGGGGTGGGGGTGGCAGGAACAGTGGGCTGGGGCTTCTGTCCCAACCCAACCAGAGGCTTGGGGCCACGCCAGAAGCCTGCTTAGGCGGGGAGATAGAGAAGCCCTGGCCCTCCCATCCTTGCTGCCACCACCCCCTTGCCTGTGGCGGCGGGAGTTCTCATGCAGCCACTTCCCTGACAGTGGCAGGAGCAGCCGGCGGGGCAGAGATGGCGGTGGCAAGCTGCGGAAGCAGGCCGTTCGCGCTGGCTAAGAGGCAGCAGTGGCTCCTCATCCTCCTGCCAGTGTCGCGCTCCTGGCAGCATCCAGCCAGCCATGCCTGGCCTCCCCCTGCAGCAGCCTACATGGCAGCCCAGCTTCGGGGCCTTTCCTCGTGGTGGCGGTGACAAGGCAGGCAGGCGGGTGGGTACAGGGGAGCAACTGGTGGCAGCGCTCCTTGCTGGCAAGTGAGTGGATGTCCCGGGGCACGCATGCGCATTGGCCAGCTAGTCTTCTGGTTACTGGCACGCATGTGTGTGCAGCGATCAGCTGGCCGGCTGATCTTCCAGTTTCTGGCACTGCCGCACGTGTGAAGGCCAGTTGATCATCACGCTTACATTCGCACCAGTAACCAGAAGACTAGCTGGCCAGTACACATGAGTGCACCGGAAATCCAGAAGAGGAATGGGCGACGCCACACATGCCAGGTGACATGGCTCTGCGTGCCACTTCTGGCATGCGTGCCATATGTTTGCCATCACGGGTATATCTTCTTTTGTTTAAGAGGGCATAAATAACTCTGGCAAACTTTGCATGCACAAGCTTTCACTCTAGGTAAGAAATTCATTTAGGGTACTATCTATTACGCCTGTATAATCAATTCCTCTAGATGGCCAGGTAGTCATTTCTCTTTTAAAGTTAATTCAATGCAAATCTGGGGAAG
This sequence comes from Thermophis baileyi, assembly GCA_003457575.1. Classification (NCBI taxonomy): domain Eukaryota; kingdom Metazoa; phylum Chordata; class Lepidosauria; order Squamata; family Dipsadidae; genus Thermophis; species Thermophis baileyi. Next base: position 968,463 of record QLTV01003492.1, read on the forward strand.
ATTTAGATGCAGTGAATGCTGTTTATTTTTCTGACTTTATCTCTTTCGCAGCAGGGGTTCAATTTTCCTCTCTTACCAGAAAACACAATACTGCCAAGAATAAGGATGTGTTTATTGGAAACTTTTTGAAAGACAACCTGTGCCCAGTAGTAATGAATGATTTTAGTTTAAAAAAGAAAAAAGAAACTGGAAGAAAATAAAATAAAAGGAGCAGAATGGTAGTTTTCTCTTCCCTTCGCACAATCCAAGCTTCTGGTTATTGTTAATTTTTATATTGTGGATCAGTATTTTTCAAACTTGGCAACTTTAAGGTGGGTGGACTTCAACTCCTTGGTGGTTGGGGAATTCTGGGAGTTGAAGTTCACACATGTTAAAGTTGCCAAGTTTGAAAAACACTCTGTTGATCTTATAAATACTAGTTATTATAGAGGGTGTAGTGATAAAAAGAATTTGAAAATAACAACAAAAAATCCTTCCATCTACTTTGCCAAGGCTCCAGTTTATAAACTAGATAAAGTTATGGATAAAAGGGAGGACAATGCACTAAAACTCTCCCTCAGAATTTAGTAATAATTGGGAAAATTGAATAAAAGCTATTGAAAATGTGTGACCTGCTTTTAAATGAGAATGTAAGTCTCTTAGTAAAGGGGAAAAATCAAGACAGAAAAAAAATTGCTTAATATTTATCTAAGGAGCTTATTCCCTTCCATATTCAACAAGCACCGCATGGAACTTTCATATAGTTTGTGAAGTTGGCTGATTCAACCTCAACTGAACAAACATTCTAGAGGTAATGTTCCAAGAGTCATTGGATTCTTACCAGCAGAAACTCTTATCTCCTTCTGCCCCCCAATGTGTAGTATCCTGAACTCTAAACTTTTGAAGTGTTTGTAACTGGGCAGGATTTGAAATCCAGATTTTTCAATGAGTAGTGATGTATCAGTTAAAAAAGCCAGTGAGTTAGTCTCAGCCACAATAGTTGGATTATATAATGGTAAAATGTTGTTTTTGTTGTGTGTCAATATTTTATATGCACATAAACCAACAAATAACAGAGTAACAGAATTGGAAGAGACCTTGGAGGTCTTCTTATCCAACCTCCTTCTCAGACAGGAAACCCTATATCAGGGGTGTCAACCTCAAGTCCCGGGAGCCGGAGCCGGAGCCGGCCTGTGGGGTGCTTAGATCTGGCCTGCAAAACAGCAAAGGACAAGGAAACAGCAAAGGACCAGCCAGCAGTGCCTCTGCCAATGAAAACAGAGCTCAAGAGGGCTGTGTGCGGCCCTCTTGAGCTCTGTTTTCGCTGGCAGAGGGTTGCAGGAGGCTGTCGCAGCCGAAACGGAGCTCGGGAGCCCATTTTTGCTGGCAGAGCACTCAGGCCACCACAGACGCCCTGACACAAGTGACATTGAGCTGGCCATGCCCATCCTGGCCATGCCCACCCCAGCCCCCCAAGGTCAAACAGAACCCTAATGCAGCCCTCAATGAAATTGAGGTTGACACCCCTGCCCTATACCATTTCAGGCAAATGATTGTCTGATCCCTTCTTAAAAACCTCCAGTGTTGGAACGCCCACAACTTCTGGAGGCAAGTCATTCCACTGATTAATTGTTCACCCCAGGTTTATCTCCTCCTGCCTAAAGTCATGGTAGCATGTCTAGCCTTGTTCTACCACAACCATCTTCAGGGGTGCTCATCTTCGGGGATGGTTCATTCATTTGTGCCTCAGGGAACAGCTATCAGAACCTTTGCATGTGGGTACAAAAGTACAGCAAAAATTAAGAAAGGTGAGGCCAGTGGTTGGGTGGAAATGTCCTAATTCTCTTAAAACCTATTTATGTTGTTGTTAGTTGCAAAGTCGTGTCTGACCCATCGCGACCCCATGGACAACCTATTTATATATGAGGCTTAAAAACAATAGAAGGCGAGTCCATGGTGAGTAGTTCCACCTTTAATAGTACATGTGCTGAATAACTCCAGCATATGCATTTATATCATAAATAACTATAAGGAAATATTTTTACACACATTTTAGTTATTGTCAGTATCACAAGGTTCATGTAGTTGTAAGCTAAGCAATGCCACTTATCTTAGCTATACACCCTACTCTTATGTTCTTCCTAAACTCTAGAACAGGGTTTTAGAATAGGGCTAAAAATAATAGACCTGTTGATGATAGACAAAGCCTATTTAAAGTTTCCAGTAGATGTCTTATTCAGCATAACATTGTGTCTCTTAATTTGCTATTTGAAAGCTGCTATCAAATGCAGACAGCACAAAGCAGCAACCATGACTGATGAATACGGGGGCTGACAACTTTTCAGCTTTGACTGAAACAGCGTCTCATGTTCCTGTTTTGCATTTTGAATTTTTTACATGATTATCATTAGGTCACAGCTAAAAAAAAAAAAAAAATCTCATGCGTGATCAGAGGTCCAGTATGATTTTTTTCTATTCAATCATTTATTTATTTATTTATTTTTATTTATTTTTGTCAAGCATACATAAGATTATAGTAAAAGTATAAACATGTATACATGAGACAGTTTTGAGTACATGGGAACATTAGGACAGGGACAGTAGGCACGCAGGTGCGCTTATGCACGCCCCTTACAGACCTCTTAGGAATGGGGTGACGTCAACGGTAGACAGTCTAAGGTTAAAGTTTTGGGGATTTGGGGAAGAAACCACAGAGTCAGGTAGTGCATTCCAGGCATTGACCATCATGTCCAATGGAGATTTTTTGGGACAAGTCCCTGCAATTTTGTTGAGAATGTTTTTCAGAAGTTGCTTGCCATTGACTTTTACCTAGGGCTGAGAGAAACGGACAGGCCCAAGGACACACAGCTGGCTTTGTGCCTAAGATGGGACTAGAATTCACAGTCTCCAGGTTTCTAGCCGGATGCCTTAACCACTACACTAAACTGGCTCTCTCATTACGATTTAAGCAACTGTAAATATTGAGCCAGGAAAGAAATGTGTCTGCCGAGATAAACAGTACCCAAACAGCACTTTTAAATATCACTTTCTAGAAAATAATTTGAATATCAAAAGGTAAATGAAGAATAAGTGAGGTACAATGTGCAAAGATTATTTCTGAACAGCGTAATGTTACACATCACTGACAGATTTTTATTCATTCAACAATGTGCATATTTTAACTCTAGTAGATTAAGGTTTATATCGCAACTGATGTACCTGGTTCTGTCATCAGAAATTGTAAGAGCCATTGCAATAAATATCTTCTTGCCTGTTCTCTTGTATTTGTTCCAGACTTTCTTCCTCACAGGCAATTATTTTCACATGTTAAGAGAGAGAAATTAGAGATAAAGTGACACACTTATAGCCATTTGTACTCTCAGAGGTTCTGTGATTATGTTTTATATATCAGAGACAATCAGAATTAATATTCAAGTCCTTGAATGAATTCCAGTGAATGCAGAGGAAATCTCAAGGGCTTAATGTCACAAGGAGGGACCAACACAAGCACAGCTACTTTTCTGCTTAGATCTTCAACAAATTCAACAAATTCAACAAATCTCCAATTCTCGAATACAGCTCACCTGTCTGGAACCCGCACTGCATATCGGATATTAATACAATTGAGAGAGTCCAGAAATATTTCACGAGGAGAGTCCTCCACTCCTCTGCTCGCAACAGAATACCTTATTCCACCAGACTTGAAATCTTGGGCTTAGTCAACTTAGAACTACGTCGCCTTCTATCTGATCTAAATGTACTTCATAAAATTATCTGCTACAATGTCCTACCTGTCAATGACTACTTCAGCTCTGGAATTCACTACCTGACTCTGTGGTTTCTTCCCCAAACCCAAAAAACTTTAACCTTAGACTGTCTACTGTCGACCTCACCCCATTCCTAAGAGGTCTGTAAGGGGCGTGCATAAGCGCACCAGCGTGCCTACCGTCCCTGTCCTACTGTCCTATTGTCCTCATCTATCTGTATTCACTTTGATTATGTTTATATTTATACCTATACCTGCTATCTTGTACATGTTTGACAAACAAATAAATAAAATAAAATAAAATAAATAATAAAATAAATATGTAGTGGAGCTGCATGGTGTTGGTGAAAGGGCTAGAGGGCTACGGTTTTATTCTTCCACAGACCGAGGGAATACATGGAATTTAATGTCTGCAAAAGTGAATAGCTGCTGAAGCATCATTGATGACACCTATATTGAGATGCTGCTAACTGACCTTGGTAATTTAATTGGTGAATTAATTATAAATATTTACTTTCCATAATTTCTAGGGCATAGAGCAGAGGTCTTCAAACTTGGCAACTTTAACACTTGTGGACTTCAACTCCCAGAATTCTTAAAGTTGACAAGTTTGAGGACCCCTGGCAGGGACCATTTGTACATACTGTGCTGTATATAAACATCTCGCCAAAATTGCCTACATTGCTAGAGCAGCCTAATCAACCTTCAGCAGAATTTGTTCCACAGGTATGTCAGAGTCAGCTATTGTTCTGCAAGTAACTGGCAGTTATCCACCTTCTGTTCCCTGCTTTTTTACTATTTTAAAGTACACATTTTCTGCCTACCTCGCTCAAAAGGAAACTTGTTCCTAATTATAGAAGGCTTTTGTTTTTGTTTTTGTGTAATGTAGTCAGCTGAGCCAGAATTTAAATTGTATCCCCTTGTATAACATTGGATCATAAAATAAGCAAATGTCATTGTGCTAAGCTATTGATTTTCTATCTTTTTCCTGCTAGTTGTCATAAGTTCTGCTTTTCAGCAATTGTATATTCAGAAAGTGTTTTCCACAGGTAGCTAGTATTCAATAAGTATAAGAACCTCTCCCTTTCTCTTCCTTTATCTCTTTCTGTCTCATTCTCTCTCTCTCTCCTTCTCTTTCTCTTTCTCTTTCTCTCATTCTCTCTCTCTTTCATTACAGCTAGCTAGCTAGATTTCATTGCACTGGCTAATGAAAACCTTTAATATTTGAACAGGAATATTTCTTAAAATGGTGATTATAGAATATTTAGCAGAATGCAACTGTAGATATTCTTTTTTGCATAAAAAATGGTTTAAATAATACACAGAACTGTGGCAGACTCTAATGATGCGGATTAGTTCAGGATTATGTACAACCAATAATGAATATTTCGTAGCAGAATTCATTGTATTAGGTGACACTAATTAAGTGAAATTGCAACTTCATAAATGCTTCAACCTATCTTGGAAAAAAAGAGAGAATGCATTAGTTAATAATGAATAATTTATTAGACAAATGAAAGAACAAAACTCAAAATAAGGATTAGGCCTCTTTCGGGATGTGCATTTTAATTAGTCTATTTCCCCTTATATTTTAGTTATTATCATTTGATGTGACTGAGTACATATTATGTGGGTGTCTGTGTATACTCTCCAAAGTTGAGATTCTTTTCCATGCAATATCCAGAAAGTAAATCAATCTTTTCTTTCTTATGTGTTTTTGTCTGTCTGTGGATCTCTCTCTCTCTCTCTGTGAATATATATTAAGGATACAATAGGTTACCTTACAACAATGACCTGAAGTGAGAAAAAGCTCCTAATAGTGCCAATAGGACATTTTTTTTTCTGAACAAAGTATCTGGTGTTGCTCCCAGAGGAAAACTCTTATTTGTTCTTTTATGAGAATTGCTTAAAAAAAAAAAGGCAGTATAACTTTAGTCTATTCAGTCCTAATTTAATATTACTGTTTCAATTTCCCTTGCAATACATGGCGCAAACTGACTTGTTTTCTTAGAGGCCATCTGAGGTTAATGTAATGCAAATAATGGATTGGTCCTCTATTCTTCTTTTGAGAATGCCTCTGCTTATTAAAAGTTAGAAGAAAGCATTTTCTCCTCTCCTCTCCTCTCCTCTCCTCTCCTCTCCTTCTCCTCTCCTCTCCTCTCCTCTCCTCTCCTCTCCTCTCCTCTCCCCTCCCCTCCCCTCATGATCCCCTGCTCTGCTTAGAGATTCAAATTAAAGTATCCACAAAAGATGGCTCCCTGGTCTATGCCTGAATACATCCAGTGAAGAAAAGCCAACTACTTTTCTGGGTAATTGGTTCCACAGTTGAATTGCTTTTTGATAACTTAAATCTGTTATTCTGGGATGATAGAGAATAGATCTTGACCTTTTGTGTTTCATGTTTTGTAAGTATATGAAGAGTGTTATCGTATCTTCCTTCACTGTTGTCTCTTCCTGTGGATGAATATTCACAGTTTCTCTTAATGGGACTTAGTTCCTGGATCTCTAATTATCTTCACTGCCATTTTTTTTTAATCTGTTCCATTTTGGCTGAATGTTTCTTGGAAAATTAAAATCCTTCTAATGCTCAGAGTTTTTTCAATAATTTTTAAACAAATCATGATTTGGCCAGACCATCCCCCTCCCCTCCTCTCCTCTCCTCTCCTCTCCTCTCCCCTCCTCTCCCCTATTAAATTAAAAATCAGGCATTGGCACCCTGCATGCAGCTGGCGTCCTTGGGCAGGGGGTGTCAGGCATTGGCACCCTGCGCGCAGCTGGCGTCCCTGGGTGGGGGGGTGTCAGCCATTCTCCTAGTAAAGAAATACAAAGAATTAGAGGAAATCACAAAATATCAATATCTAAAAATTAAAATTGAAACATTATGGAATGAACCATAATGATAGTCCTAGTAGTTATCTGCTCACTGAGGGTCATACAAAAGAGAATTAGATGACATTAGAAAATCTGCACATTGATTAAATTTCTATTTATCGATTGCAAAAGGCCACACATTTTGGGTCCACACAAAGATTGCACCAATACGTTATGACATTGTTGGGTCCTTGTTGCTCTCTGAGCTTTATTGTTTCTTGAAGACATTTCATTACCCAACTAAGTATCATTATCAGTGTTCATTGGGCAAATAAATGTCTGCAAGAAAACAATCAAGCTCAGAGAGAAACAGGGACCCCACAGTTCAACCATGAGCTACAAATATTCTCTTCTGTTGGTACCATTATGACATCCTAGGTACTTGGGAAGAAGTCAGTGCAAAAGAAGGCTAACACCAGCTTAAGAAATGGCAGCTGTGATTTCTTATTGTACATTGTCATCATCAATCATCAATCATCAATCATCATCTTTTCCTGAAGAAGGAAAAGGCGACCAGTTATCCTTATGAATGATTGTGAATGGTAGGGAATAAAAATCAGGATCATCAAATTATGTATATGAAAGGAAAGGAACATTTCTATAATTACTTACCTAGTAAATTTTCTTGAAAGGATGTTATAGAAAATTGGAGCTATTATATCAGTAGCAGACAGTACCCTCCGTCCGTAATTACCTTTTACTACTCCTTAGAGAACTCATGCTGAGATGACTATACGAAGAAGTGTTCTAGATATTTCCAGTATTATTGAGTTCCATCAATAGCATGGGGACAAAATGAGACAAAATCTATTCTTTAGTTTTCTTTTTCTGAGTCTTTGCTCCAGCTGTGACTTGTGCTACTGTTACTTTTAGCACAAAAGAACTCCAACAGGATTTTTTTTTTAGAAAGCATTAAAACTGAAAGTACAGTTGGTCAGAATTCTGTCTTTCTTTTCCTTAAGTCATACCTAAATTGGCAGTCCCTTCTGTTTCACTGTACCTGCCATTCAGATAATAATGCTACATTTCTGGATCTAAGATTACTTTCAGGGTTGAAATTCAAAATTTTTCACTACCAGTTCTGTGGGTGTGGCTTGGTGGGTGTGGCAGGGGAAGGATACTGCAAAATCTCAATTCCCACCCCACTCCAGGGGAAGGATACTGCAAAATCCCCATTCCCTCCCCACTCCTGGGGGAAGGATATTGCAAAATCTCCATTCCCACCCCACTCTGGGGCCAGCCAGAGGTGGTACTTGCCGGTTCTCCAAACTACTCAAAATTTCCGCTACCGGTTCTCCAGAACCTGTCAGAACCTGCTGAATTTCACCCCTGATCTCTTTGATAATTTCAAAGTTAGTTCACAGTTAGTTCAAAGTTAGTTAGTAACCCTAACCCTAACCCTAACCCTGGTTTTTTTTTTTTAAAGCTACACAAATTTTGTTGCTCAAAAGATTCACACATTGTTTTTTGCTATGAAACTATCACAATAAACATAGTTACCTTGTCCATTAACTAAAAACCAGTGTAGTTGCTGGAAGAGACTCAAAAATTCAGGATGGCGGTCACCATCATTCAACTGAAGCTGTCCTTTAAAATGTATATCATAATGAATGCAAAAAGGTGGTACGGTCTTGATCACATGGGATGGTGGCCAACTTTTTAAAATTTCTCTGCAGACCCCTAACACACACAAAAAAAGAATGTCATGTACATCATTGCATACATAGCAAAAGGCTTTTTTCCCTAAATAAATTTTAAAAGTTAAACTAGCAAGTTAACTTTTCTTAATTTAGCAATAGCAATAGCAATAGCACTTAGACTTATATACCGCTTCGTAGTGCTTTTACAGCCCTCTCTAAGCGGTTTACAGTTAGCATATTGCCCCCAACAATCTGGGTCCTCATTTTACCCACCTCAGAAGGATGGAAGGCTGAGTCAACCTGTGAGATTTGAACCACCGAACTGCAGCTAGCAGTCAGCTGAAGTAGCCTGCAGTGCTGCACTCTAACCACTGTGCCACCTCGGCTCAAACACAACCTGTTTTTATATAAATGTTATTGTTTTAAAAGATAAAAATTAACACAAACTAATATCAAATAAAGAAAAAGAAGAAAGGGGAAAAAAAGACAAAAATGCAAAAAGAGGAAAAGGTACTTCTGATTTTCTTTGCAACAAATACAAAATTATCTCTTATTCTATATTTACAGAAAGAAGAGCTCTCTTTTTTCTGTTCTCTATCTTTTTTTCTTAATGAATGAAGGTGAATTTTTTTAATCATCAAATTCACAAATCATCAGTTCCTTTTTTTCCTGTTTCATGCAAAAAGTCTTTAAGGGATCTCCAGTCAGCAATACATGTAGATCAGGGGTGTCACATGTCACATGAGGTATAGGGACCTTTTCCCCCCTTCGCTAAACCAGGTGGGGGTGGGGCCAGAATGTGACGCATCCAGCCCGCGGGCTGCGAGTTTGACATCCCTGATAAAGATAATGTCTTATGTCTAATCAGGGAGGTAATGCTGAACTTTCCACTTTTGAGTATGTAATATGTTGCAGTTGTCATATATAAAAACAAAGTTGCATGACTTTTTTCCAGTTACAAAATGCACCAAAATATCCTTGGAACATTTCTTATTCTGGCAAATCAAGAATTTATTCTATAAACGTTATCTCAGATGTCCAGTCCCCGGGTCTTACCAACGCAAAAAATGAACAAGCTCAGGAAACGGTTGGTACTTTTTTATTCAGACCTGAGGCCTGGCACAAATGAGCTTTTGACAGTTGCAAAGTCAGTGCTGAGAGCTAATGGCTCCCAGTGCTCTATTTATAGGCAAGACCATGCCCCGCCCTACCCCCCAGGTACTGGCGACAGCATTCAAATTCTCCTCAGCATTCCACCATCCGGTGTCTGTGCTCCCAGCCTCCGTCTGCCAATCAGTTGGGCTTCCATTTCCCTCCCTCCCCCCCCAGGTATGGCAAGCTGTTCGGGGCTTGACAGGTGGCTCCCCCTACCAGGGCCACACCTGGAAGACAGTAAATATATGTATGTTAATCACAGTTGTTCATGGTTGCCTGATTTCCATCCCTCCCCCCTGGTTTATGAGGGTAGGTCTTGTGGAACTTTCGGATTAGTTGAGCGGCCCACATGTCCTTCTCTGCCACCCAGGTGGCCTCTGTCGAGGAGTACCCTTTCCACCACACTAGGTATTGTATTCGACCCCTGTGGATTCAGGAATCCAGTATTCAACCTACAGCATTTCATATTGATCATTGCTAATAAGCCCTGGCGGGCTGAGGCGGGGTCCTGATGTGGGTATCCTCTATTGGCTTTAGCAAATTGCTAGGGAACACTGGGTGAATGCATCCCAACAGGCAGGGCAGTTTCAACTCCACTGTGACCAGATTTATCACTCTCACTATGGGAAAAGGCCCAAGAAATTTGGACCCAACTTTTTACAGGGTATTTTCAACCAAAGGTATTTGGTTGAAAGATACATTTCCCCCCCCCACACCTGGAACAGTTTGTGAGGGGCCTGCTTTTTGTCTACTTGGGCATTGTATGCCTTGGCGGCTTTTGTTAGTGCTGCCTTCACATTGCTCCATATGCCTTGTATGGTGCCCATCCACTCATTGGGCCGGCAAGGGGAGGGCAGTTCCTGTGGGTACTCAGGAATAGGCATGAAGTCCACCCCATTGACTACCCTGAATGGGGTGAACCCAGTGCTACTATGCACCGTGTTGTTGTATGCCACCTCCACAAACAGCAGAAGATCTGCCCAGTTGGTCTGCTGGTAGGTGACATAACATCTGAGGTACCGCTCCACCATGGGGTTAGTCTGTTCAGCTGCTCCATTAGTACTCGGGTGAAATGCCAAGCTAAGACCCTGAGAGGAACCGATCTTCTGGACGAACTCCCCCCAGAACTTCGCTGTAAACTGCACCCCCCGATCTGATATTATACACTGGGGCATCCCGTGGAGATGATAGACATGGGTGATGAATAATTTGGCCAGTTTCCATGCAGATGGTAATTCAGAACATGGTACAAAATGGGCCTGTTTGGAGAAGAGGTCGATAATAGTCCAGATAACGGTATGGCCGTTGCTCTCCGACAGCTCCACAACAAAGTCCATCACTATGTCCTCCCAAGGCCGGGTCGGGTCCACTACCACCTGTAACAGATCCAGGGGGCTTTCCCACTCGACTCTTTGAGGTCACACAGACAGGACAACTTTTCACGTAGACCTCTACACCTGCTTTCATCCAAGGCCAACAAAACTGATGTTTGGTGAGGTGTAGGTGTCAGCCCCAGCCTCCAATGGTACCTGGGGCCGCCATTCATGTGGGGGTTGACCATTTCATTGCTGAGCACTCTCCGCTGCGTGCCAAGGCATGCCCTTCACTCCGATATTACAGTCAACTACTAAATGATGTCATAGGCATGCGCCAAAGCCATTTTCTCTCTGGCCACCATAGGATGCAGCGGAGCAGCACGGAACAGCCAGGGAACAGCTGGAGAGGCTTCCGACGGATTGGGGAGGGAGAGGGAGGCTACAGGGTAATTGGTTGATTGGGTAAATGCACTGGGGTGGAGCTGTGTGCTGCTTAAAAGGTGATGGGGAGCACAGAGCATTAGCTCCAACAAAGATTCCTTTCTGTAAAACTTTAAGGTGGTCAGTTAGTACCGATTTCAGGATAAACAAATTTGGTTACTGCTTGTGTGTGCTGAGTTTTCTTTTCCCAAACCTTATGGAATCTGACAGGAGGGTCTTGAGGAACCCGAAATGGCCGGCCTGTTTAATGTCATGGCACCTGTGAAGCACCTTCTCCTGCATGGCCGATGGGACGTATAGTTTATCGCCCTTCCATGTTAATCCATCTCATTGGGTCAGTAATGGTTGATGTTCCAAGAACCATGGATCACTCCGTAACACATTTTTCAGCTCCTGCGTTAGCTTGTCTGCAGCACTCTGCACACAAGCCGCCGGTTGCAGATAAGGAGGCATTATGGCCTGGATCACTTCCGATGGCTATTATATTGGGGCATCCGTGATAGGGCATCCGCCATGAAGTTTTTCCCCTCCGGGATATATTTGATGGTAAAATGGAACTGTCAGAAATCCTGTTCCCACCGGACCTGTTTCGGGGACAATCGACGTGGGGTTTGCAGGGCCTCCAGGTTTTTATGGTCCGTCCAAACCTCGAACAGGTTCCTGGCACCCTCCAGGAAATGCAGCCATGTCCCCAAAGCCCACCAAACCGCAAAAGCCTCCTTCTCCCAGATCGCCCATGACCGCTCAGTCTCTGTCAATTTCCTGGATGTGTACAGTAGCAATTTTCCCTGTGCATTCGCTTGCAAAAGGACGGCACCCACTGCCACATCACTGGCATCGGCCTGGATAACAAATGGCCATTCAGGATCTGGATGTTGCAGGATGGGATCCTTCGAAAACAGAGCCTTTAGAGCCTCAAAGGCCTGCTGACAGTCCATCGTCCATGGGAGTGACTGGCCAGGTCGGGGTTTATCAGTAGCATGTTTTGTCTTTAACAAATCAGTTAATGGTAAGGTGACCTTGGCAAACAAGGGGATAAATTGCCGATAAAAGTTCACAAACCCCAGGAAACTCTGTAATTATCAGCGAGTTTTCGGGGCCTATCACTCCATGACAGCTTGGACCTTACTTGGATCCATCTTTATCCCGGTGTCCGAGATGCGATATCCCAGATAGTCCAGCTGGGTTCAGTGAAACTCGCACTTAGAGAGCTTCACGTACAGGTTTGCTGCCAATAGTTTCTGCAGCACTTGCCACACCAGCTGGATATGCTCTGCCATGGTGGTGGTATAGATCAAAATATCGTCCAGATATACCAGCACCCCAGGGTATAAATGTTCATGCAATAGTTGTTAATTAGTTGCATGAATACTGCGGGGACTCCCTGTAGTCCAAACGGCATTACTTGGAACTGGTAACTCCCCAGGGGGCAGTTGAAAGCTGTCTTCCATTTGTCCCACTGCTTCACTCTAACCCGATAGTAGGCCTCCCTCAGATCTAGTTTTGTAGAGATCCTACCCTTCACTAAATGGGCCAACATGTCCTTCATCAGCGGAAGGGGGTACATGTGTTCCATGCAAACCCCGTTAATGCCGCAGAAATCCATGCATAAACGCAGGATCCCATCTTTCTTCTTTTTGAAGAGTACTGGAGTCGCGATCTTTGACCATGCTGGCTGTATGGTCAAGAACTCCTAGCCAAGTTCTTATTGATGTACCTCTGTAACTCGTCCATCTCTTTCAGAGTCATGGAGTACATCCTGGGTTTCAGAAGTTTTGCTCCAGGGACTAGTTCGATAGCACAATCAGCAGGGCGGTGAGGGGGTAGGTGATTGCACTCTCGCTCACTAAAGACCTCCTCTAGATCTGCATAGACTGAGAGATATGAGGAGCGATCCTCCATCCGAGGCCCTATGGGAACCCCTTCCTTCCCACCACTGCTAGCTCTGTTCTCCCCTCCTCCCCTGGCTTGGTCCTGGTGAGGAGGCCTGGGTCCTACTCCTATGCGCATCTTCCGATATCCATCTTCCCACCAAATCTTAGGTGTCCACTTGTCCAACCAGGCCAGACCCAAAATGATGGATTTGGTCATCGTTGGCACCACTATAAAATGAATCAATTCCCAGTGCTCCCCCATCTCCAATCTCATGGGCTCGGTAACATGGATGGCCAGAGTTCCCCCAACAGGGACCCATCAACCTGCTCGAACTTTATGGGTTTGGCCAACTGCCTTACCTGTAACCCGAGCTCAACAGCCACTACCCAGTTGATTAAGCACCTTGTGCACCCCGTATCAATCAGGGCCCTGTACTCCCTGCACCGGCCTGACTGGGGGCCAGTCATGGTCACGGGAATTATGAAGGGACAGATGGGCCCACCTACCATTGGATCTTCTGGTACATCGTCCCTGCTATTGTAGAGCACCAATGGGTATTTTGCTGCCGCCAGCGCCTCATCCATGGCGGGCCCTCCTCGGCCTGGTGACCCCACCTGGCACACCGCTCTGGACTCCCGGGATTGTCGAGTTAAGCTCACCGTTCTCCCGGAGTTTCCTGCTTTTAACTGTAGAGCAGGAGCCAGGCACTCGGCCGCTCGGTAACCCAGCTGGTTGCACCGAAAACACCAGAGCATCTGCTGTCCAGTTCTGCCTGAGGGGTTCGCAACTGGGGTAGCTGCTACCCATGGTTCTCCAGTTGGCCTCTCCACATGCCCCCTGTGTTGAGGCCAATGACGGCCTGGAACCAATCCTGCAGCCTATGCGGGATACCCTGGTAAACACAAGCTTGACATAACTCTTGGTCAAGGCCCATCCGGAACTGATGAACCAGCAACTGCAGTTTACCGTAGTTTACCAGCTACTCGGCGTAACTCACGGACATATTCTACCGCTTGCCAAGCCCTTTGGGTTAGTGCCAGGAGTTCTCCTTCTGCACGTTGGGCTCGGATCCCGTCTTTGAAACAGACCCGTAGTGCCTCTAGGAACAGTCCTGCATCTGCCAACTCCCGGGCGTGCTCAGTGTGCAAGTCTGCCACCCACTCAGCCACTTCCCCCTCCAGTTCCACCATTACAGCCACCACCATGGCCCACTGTGTTGGATAGAAATGGGCATACTCATCCAAATGGCTGATGGACTGGCTAAGGAACAATGCCAGACGGTCTGGATTCCCATTAAAAGTTGCTTGTAAGGCTGGAGGACTCCAGGGCATCATCTGTGACCAAAACCGCCTTGGGCCGGCAGAACCCTGTGCAGTCGGGTGCGGGTCCTGCACCCCAGGAACCGGACCTTGTCGATCCGACTGACTAGCCATTGGACCCACCATCCAGCCTCTGGATGCAGCGTCCCCTGCCATTGCAGTCCCCGCCAACACCGTCCCTGAGCTCTGGTCCAATGCCCTCACTTGTAGAGCCTCCTGGGTATAACGAGGTGCAGCATCCCATCGCAGCCTTGGGCTGGCCAACCGGAACCAGGTCTGTGGCACCAGACCCAGCTGAGACCCCAACTGCTGCCCCTGCCAACTTCCAGCTGCCTCAGGAGCCATGTCCCAGGGAGGGACAGACCAGGTAGGAATGTCCCGGAAGCTGGCCTCTCCAAACCACTCCCGTAGTATGGAGTAGCTTCCTGGGGCTGTCGAATAACTCCACTCTCTCTCCTCCTCATCCATCAGCTGTCTCTCCCACCACTCAGACTGCTTGGCACCATGAACTCCTGGGGTAGATGGCCTACAGGAGGCTTCCTCAGCCATGGCTGAACTGTGCCACCACTCTGCGGAGGAACTGAGCTCCTGCAGCGGCCCTGGACCTGAGTGGCCTTCGCTAGGCCGCCTGGTGGCTTGTATGTCATGTGCCTTCGGCAGCACCACGGACTGACCACTGCCCCCCCCCACCTCTGGCACAAGCTCCTCCATCAGCACTACCTCCTCCTCGGCTCCCCCATCTGTCACAGGCTCCAGGCCTTCTGCCATCCCTTATCTCCAAAATATCCTCGAGGAGACCAACCAGTCCACCAGCGGTGTGAAGATAAAAAGGAATGCTGACTTCCTTTCAGATGTCCAGTCCCTGGGTCTTACCAACACAGAAAACGAACAAGCTCAGGAAACGGTTGGTATTTTTTATTCAGACCTGAGGCCTGGCGCAAATGAGCTTTTGACAGTTGCAAAGTCAGTGCTAAGAGCTAACGGCTCCCAGCACTCTATTTATAGGCAAGACCATGCCCCGCCCCACCCCCAAGGTACCAGCGCCAGCATTCAAATTCTCCTCAGCATTCCACCATCTGGTGTCTGCGCTCCAGGCCTCCATCTGCCAATCAGTTGGGCTTCTTTTTTCCCCCCTCCCCCCAGGTATGGCAAGCCATTCGGGGCTTGATACTTTATCAATTTCTGTCTCCATATTTTCCTTTTCCCAATCAAGAAATTTGCCATGATAGTAATAATCCTTTCTCTAATATCTTCAGCAGAAACCTCTCTAATAATTCTAAATCTCACCCAACATTCTTTTTTCTCTCAATTACAGTAAAATCTACTGATTTGCTTTACCTGTCCAGATACTTGCTGTATATATAGTTTTGACCTCTTCTTTTATCTCTTTTTTTATCTTTACAAATTGTTTATCCACTTTTTTTTTATCCAAAAACTCTCAAATATTCAAATAATTTCTGAAGCAAATCTGGTATAACTTTTCTATCTGCATGCTGCTCTAATAAGCCGTTCTTGCTATCCTTTGCCATTTTTCTAGTAGTTGCCAATTGTATATTGTAATCCAAAAGTAAAAGTACTTCAAAGAGGCATAAGTAAAAAGGAAGTTTTCTTTCTTTTTCCTTTTCTGCTTCTTTAATACTTTGACTCTCTGTAACTTCAAGTTATTCACAAGCCATATCGCTGTAGTAACAAAACATCATAATCTAGGTCATTACCTTATCTTTTGATATGTAAAGTCTGCTAATTGGATGCCATCTTTAGCAATAGAGAAAAAGCTTTCCCACGAAGATCTGATCTCTTTAACTAGCAGCTTTATGTAAAAGCACTTTCACCATTATTATTTTTTAAGACAGAAAGGTATCTGTCCCCATTTCTTCATTTTAAAACTTACTTAAATCTTCTCTCTGTTTTTGCACCCCCTAAAAATTATTGAATCTTTAAACACTTAAAGTTTGAAAAAAGGTTTAACTCACCTAAAGGATTCTTATGTTTGTTGCAAAGGAAATCCCTTTATATCTGTAGATTATTTTTTTAAAAAAAATAACATCCATGCAGTTGTGATCATAAATGGAATTCTAGGATTACTAGCAACGCAGCTCCCGAGTCAAACTGCAAAAACCTATGCAGTATATTCATGAGGAGTTGCCATTCACAATGCAAGTGTGTTATCTCACAATCTCCCTTTGATCCAGGAGATTTCTCCAGGTGATATCTGCCCTCCAGCCTTAGTCATGGAGTCTCTCAGCTTCTTTGGAGATATCAGTCTTGCATAATTCCTAACCAGGAACTCTGTTCTGCTGTGTTTTATGAAACAGCTCTATCATATTGAACAACCCCAAAGTTAAAACAACTGAATCATTTTTGTAAAGTGCAACACTGAATGAATGGCTCCAAAGGCCTGTAATTCTCAGTCCTCTCATAAAAACACTACACAACTGGTCAAACATGTTGCTGAATAAAAGCAGCACATTCTACACTACAGATTTTTTTTAAAAAAAAGTAGAATACCTTACCTTCATCTTGTTGCTAGGCAATATATATAGAAAGCAGCTAATTACATCTGCCTCTTTAATGAGCCCTTTTAATATATATTTAGGGCAATAAGAATGAATTAACCCTTACTATGATAGCCTCTCATCATCAACCCCTTTCCCAAAAGAATGTTTTAAGGAATTCATTGTACATAGTAGTTTTTGAATAGTGTGTAGCTAGATGTAATAGACATAAGAAGCATCTGAGTGTTTTTAAATTTTGTTTTACACAAATGCTATTAAATTACAACCAATTAAATAGTTGTTATATGTCCCTTAGTGACTTCCCTGGCCTGTATTCAATCAGATAAAACATGATTATTATAATACACACACACGCACGCACGCACGCACACATATATACCCTGTTTTCCCCAAAATAAGACATCCCCTGATAATAAGCCCAATCGAGCTTTTGAGTGCATGGCAATAAGGCCAAGCGCTTATTTCAGGGTTCAAAAAAATATAAATTTTTGGGGAAACACGGATATATATATATGTGTGTGTGTGTGTGTGTGTGTGTGTGTGTGTGTGTGTGTGTGTACGCGCGCACACACACAGAGATACATATACACCTTAGTAGTTTTATTGTTAAAGCAATCACAAAGCACTGAAAATAAGTGGGCTGTGGATCCTAGTAGGAAACTGTTGAATAATAAGTAGTAATGCATGGAAAACAATGAAATAATGAAGCAGATTATAACATTTAAATGTTTTTTTTTAACCATTTAACAGCAAATCTTGGATTTCCAATGACGGCTCTCCAACAATGGATTGAATTTGAATTTTCGTGCAAATCCTTCCCCAGCCTTTTTAGATTTCCAACTTCTTATATTTCTTTCTTAAATGCATTTAACACATTGATCTACCACCTTTTACAGGTATTTTAATAGGATTAGAAATAAATAAGTATCACATCAAAATGTAACGATGTGGTTAGAAGGAAATGATTAAAATAATTAAGGTGTTACAATTTGTTGATTTTTTTAAAAAAAATATATGCCTGGTAGAAAATATTTTTTTAAAAAAAATCAAAGCACTTTAAAACCTTGTTTTATGAATTGGGAAAAAGAATTATCCATCAACAGCAGTGAAATTTCAAAAAAGCTTCTATTTGATCTTTAATGGTCTAAGGCGGGGTGTCAAACTCGCGTCATCACAGCAGTGTCATGTGACGTACCAGGACTTTTTTCCCCTTCGCTAAACCGGGCATGGGCATGGCCAGCGCATGATGCATCCGGGCTGTCAGCAGCAAGTTTGACAGCCCTGGTCTAAGGATATTTATTTATTTTGTTTTATTTAAAACATTTATATAAAACATTTATAAAAATTAGGGCTTTAATAGCAACAAAATATTTCAACATTAGTAAAATGTTATCTAAACATTTCAAAATTATTTTTAAATGTTTAAAAATAATATCTACATCTTTGTGCTATTTCTAGAGGAGATCATTTCTTGGCATTAGAGTGTTGAACAGATGACATGAAAGGAACATATGAAGTTATCTAGATGACCTGCAGTTTGGACCTGCCCTAAGATTGCTGATCTCTTTCTCCCCACCTTACTTTCTATTCTTTTTGATGTGAACTTGATTAAACATCTGCACTTACGTTTAATTATTTTGCCACTTCTGGCAAACAACCTGTGCAAGATTTCCTTCAATTCCAGAATCTGAATGTGGTTTCTCAGTAATCAATAGATCCGCCTTCAAAGAAAAGATTAATCATTATTCAAAATTGCTTACTATTTTTTTTCAAACATACCCAGTGCATCAGTTTGTCACAAAGCAAAATCCCTAGGTGGCGGTAATAGGTTTTCCCACTATATATAAATAACTCAATTTAAAAGGTACCACCAGTTTTATTTAATATTACCTTGTAAAATTGCTGGAGAATGACTACCATTACAGTTTCATTTCAGCACAAATTCCCTCCATATTTCCTTTGGGTTAAGGGATGCTGTTGGACGTCATATCACCTGTCAAATTTCTCATGTTAAATATGGAAATTGGTGTCATATTAAAGTTTGTGTGATGGCCAAATATTTCTTGCCCTATATTGTCAGTAACTGTGTTGCATTTACAGAAGAATTGCTTTCCCATTTGACATTTTTATTTTCAGAAGCCAGAAGAGCATGAAAGTTCATATTACCACACATTTTGCTGAAGATAAAATCCTGAGTTACAAAATACATTTTGTACTTCCCACATCTTATTTTGGGTTAGACATTAGATATTTTAATAAAAAATCCCAGGAATACAGTGAATAACATAACTATCCAGATATACAGTAGGTGCCTTGAATTGTTAGGTATAGATTCAAGGGGTAATAAAATATATTGAAGTGTTTGGAAAAATTGGGTCTACTTGAGAAAAATCAAAAGGAACCTTCATGCTGTTATAGCTACTATGTATGAGAAGAAATTTTTTTTATGTCCTTTGAATTCTTCCAAAAACCCCTTCCTTCCTTCCTTCCTTCCTTCCTTCCTTCCTTCCTTCCTTTCTTTCTTTCTTTCTTTCTTTCTTTCTTTCTTTCTTTCTTTCTTTCTTTCTTTCTTTCTTTCTTTCTTTCTTTCTTTCTTTCTCAACTCTCATAAAAAAAGAGAAAGTTTACTTATTCTCCAAAACACTTGAGGACAGGACAAAAAGTAATGGGTTAAAATATGTATTTATTTATTTTGTTTGTTTGTTTATAAATTTTATTGGCCACCCATTTTACCTCAGGGAACTTAAGGAAAGATCAAACCAAGAACTAAGGAGAAATTTCCTGAGAGTAAGAACAATTAATCAGTGGAATGGCTTGCCTCAAAAATGAGGGTGCTTCATCACTGGAGGTTTTCAAGAAGAGACTTGGGGTTGGACTAGAATCTCCTGCCATGGGCAAGGGGTTGGACTAGAAGACCTCCAAGATCACTTCCAACCTTATTATTCTATGTTCTATGTTCTAAGCTTACTATAACTGTAGGACTGAGAACTTGTGTTTTAAGGATGCTCAGTTCTTGAAAACTTCCTTGTACTTTATGAAATATAGGCTAACAATATTATGACAGCAATTATGCAGTGAAAAATGAGAAGATATATGAAAATTACACTAGATCAAGAAGCAAAAACTAATGTGGCAGATGGCAAAAATGAAAGGGGGAAAATCTTGCCTGGCTGAAGAGACACACAAATATCTTTCCAATTCATTTTTAATCATACACAGAGAACTTGAAAATACCAGAACCACATGAGTGATGTCCAACAAGACAGCTGTGAATTTTGATGTCATTATGGTACTAACTTTGGCTTTGTCCATGCTGCCAAATTGCCTCACCAAGGCAATTTGGCAGCATGGACTCACCAAGCTTCTAATGGCATAAATGAACAACATCATGTCCTATGAATATCATAATATCTTGTTCACTTTTGTTTCTTTCTCTCTTTCTTCATTTGAATCATGTTCATTCTCGGAGACTATCTGGACAAAACTCCCTGAAGTTTCTTTGGCAAGGTTTTTTAGAAGTGTTTTGCCATTGCCTCATTCCAAGGGCTGGGAGAAAGTGTCTGGCCTAAGGTCATCAGCTGGCTTTATGCCTAAGATGGGTTTAGAACTCACTGTCCCCTGCTTCTACTCTGGTGCCTAAATCACTATGCCATACCAAACTGGCCTCATTCACTTCTAGGCCAGTACAAATAGAACTTCCATGCATGATTTCCCGTTCAGGTTGGAAGTTAAATTTCTATTTGGTTTGCCTGGTGTGATCTGCTTTGTCCTACGTAAATCTCTTTATTTTGATTGGCTGATTTGTAAAGGGAGAAATACCCTTTCAGCAGATTTTCACAGTTTTTTTTTTCAACATCTGCTGCCACTTCTGCTGTAAGATACTTTTAATAATACACTGGCAGTGACATATTTACACTACATCATCTTATTTTCTTTAATGACTCTCTATTCTAAACATGAGAAGGTGTAACAGTATGTTTCTATATGGCTTAGGCTGATAAGTTTAAAGATTGAATTAATGTGATATCAGCTACTTAGTTTTCTGCTAGTCCAGGGGTGTCAAACTCAAGGCCCGCAGGCCACATCTGGCCCACAGGGTACTTAGATCTGGCCCGTGGGCTGCCCTTGAAACAGCAAAGCACCGGCCTGCGGTGCCTCTGTGCTGCCCCCCCGAGCTCCATTTTTAGCCGCAATGGCCTCCTGCAGCCCTCTGCCAATGAAAACGGAGCCCGGGTGGGCCACATGCAGCCCCCCGAGCTACGTTTTCACTTGCAGAGGGCTGCAGGAGGCCATCACAACTGAAAACAGAACCTGGGCAGGCTGCACAAGGACCCCCCAAGCTCTCTTTTCGCTGGCAGAGGGCTGCAGAAAGCCATCACAGCTGAAAATGGAGCCTGGGCAGGCCATGCACAGCTCTCCTGGGCTCTGTTTTCGCTGGCAGAAGGCTGCAGGAGAACATCATAAATAATTGCTTTTGATGGTGACTGCCCATAAATTGATCTGACAGCATTGCCACATTTTAGATGAAAAAGAAATTATATAGAGTAATTTGCTTAGATCATTCTGTAGAGATATGTGGCCTTTGAAAATGTACCACAATTAAAAACAAACAAAAAACCTCATTTATTTAAGTCATTTAGCCCTGATGGGCTTATAGGAACTCCATCCTCTCTATGCTTTAGGAAAGTGCTAAGAAAAAAAAATTACAAATTGTTATATACTACAGTTCTGCATTACATTTTTCTTCTGTTTTGCAACTCAGTGATTTCAGATTTAAGTTGTGATGGGACTGTCTTCAGTGCATCTGATGACTTAAAATGAATATGTGTATGTATATAAAGATAGTTGACTGCAATAATAGAAAGTCCTAAGGTTAGTCAGATGTAAGGTCCTTCAGACTCCATAATTCTGTGGGAGGCATGGTGATCTGAAGATGTCTCCATAAACGAAATCATAGCAAAGATCAAAGAACTGGTCTGCTCACCAGTTCTTTGATCTTTGCTATGATTTTGTTTACCCCTTATACCCCTCTAGATAAGGATGGAAAATTGTTCACATTTGCTTTCAGTGGAATCTCCTTGTGAGGAATAGGATGGCAGGCTTCTGTGGGATGAGTGCCAGGATATAGCAATAGCAATAGCACTTAGACTTATATACCACTTTACAGTGCTTTACAGCCCTCTCTAAGCAGTTTACAGAGTCAGCATATTGCCCCCAACAATCTGGGTCCTCATTTTACCAACCTCAAAAAGATGAGCTGAGTGAGATTCGAACTGCCAAATTGCAGAGGCAGCCGGCAATCAGCAGAAGTAGCCTGTAATACTGCACTCTAACCACTGTGCCACCGTGGCTCAATATGAAGAGTTTAGCATCTAAAGTTACAAAGTTCACAAGGTTCCCTTTCTAATTAAATGTAAAGTTGGTTTACCTGAGCAAGTTTAAAATAATACTTTTGTTTGTAAAGTTCTGGTGATATTTTATGGAGTTTTTGATCACACCAGCATTGAAAAATTGATTTTTTTTTATGGATTTGCTTAGAGATAAAGGATAGATATGGAATGCAGAAATATTTGTTTGTAATCTTATAAGGAGTGAAGAGTTACTAAATTTGTCTATACTTCTTGTAATAAAAATTGGAAGTCCTTTTTTAGATATATATTTTATTTTTCTTCATTTTATTTTCTTCTTTTCTTTTTCTTTTTCCATGTACTTTTTATTCTTTCTTACCAATCTTCTTTTCTTTCTTTAAGTTTAGTTTGTAGAAGCTATAGAGTAATCTCTTCTACCAAATTGTGTCTGCAACCAAAGCAAAATTGAGTGTGTGCTTGGCAGAAACTTCCAGTACTCTGTAAGCATTTTCTAACAGACATATCAGAAATGTGTAGCTTTAACTCAGACTAAAGTCAGAAGCAAAGAGACCTTTAACATCAAATATAACATCAATACACAGCAAAGGGTTATAAATAAGCACACTAATAGAGACAGAAGAAAGATAAAAGAATAGGGCAATAGTCTAGTTGGCTCTTAGCAATAGCAATAGCACTTAGACTTATATACCGCTTTACAGTGCTTTTACAGCCTTCTCTAAGCGGTTCACAGAGTCAGCATATTGCCCCCAACAATCTGGGTCCTCATTTTACCCACCTCGGAAGGATGGAAGGCTGAGTCAACCTTGAGCCGGTGAGATTTGAACCGCCGAACTGCAGCTAGCAGTCAGCTGAAGTAGCCTGCAGTGCTGCACTCTAACCACTGCGCCACCTCGGCTCTTACTTTAAACAAGTTCCACTCCTTCTCTAGAATGGAATGAAATCTGTGCTGTTCTTTTATTGCCTGCTGCATTTCCAAAGTCGTTCCTGCTCCCTTGTTCTTTTTGCTCCCAACAAACCAAGGATGTCTGTAGCACATGACCTCAAAACTCATGATGCCAGCCACAATAGCGCAGTTTAAGCTCTGCCTGTTTTTATGTATGACATATTATTGTAAATAAACATCTAAATCCCACTGGATGTGTTATTAGAAGGTATTTCAAGTGGAGGAGTGTCAAGCACCATTTCTCTGCTTTTTATGTCCCTTGCTTTTTATTAAGATTAGATAGTAAACTGAGTGCATGAAGTCTGTGCAATTGCACAACTTTGCTTGGGCAAACACTGGAGCTGTGCCAGTTCCACAATATAGGTTCAATGACCCATATATTGTCTTCATTTCTTTCTGCTTGGTTTTTAAAACTAAAGATTTTATATATTTTTTTTAAAAAAAATTTTTTTAGAAATTGAGTGGTGCGATGGCCCAGAGGTGGAGCTCTCGCCTCACAATCAGGAGGCTGTGAGTTCGATCCTAGGTAGAGGCAGATATTTCTCTCTTTGGGCACAATGAGAATATATCTGCTGGGAAAAAAACTCCGCATTGGCGACAGGAAGGGCATCCAGCCAGTAAACACTCAGCTCCATCCAGTTGCCCAGACTCCACCCCACAAGGGATTATGGGGTCGTTAAAAGAGGATGATGATGATGCATTTTAGAAATTACTACATTATTTTAATAAGTTAGGAGAAATAGGAAGGAAGATGCCAAGAGGAAAAAAAATAAAGCCAGAAGTGGGATATTGGCTAAGACTTCTTGAAAGGGAAATTAAGGATACCAAGAATACAATCTAGACATATCATTGTGGTTTATTGAGTAAGCTGGGAGAAATCTAAAGACAGTTACTGGAAATGGATGGGAGGGACATGTGCAAAGCTTCAGTTCACAAGTGAAGGAATGAAATCAGGATTGCTGTGGTGACGCAGTGGTTAGAATACAGTACTGCAGGCTAGTTCTGCTCACTGCCGGCTGCTTGCAATTTGGCAGTTCGAATCTCACCAGGCTCAAGGTTAACTCAGCCTTCCATCCTTCCGAGGTGGGTAAAATGAGATTGTTGGGGGCAATATGCTGAGTCTATAAACTGCTTAGAGAGGGCTGTGAAGCACTGTGAAGCGGTATATTATTGCTATTGCAAAGGAAGAAAATAAGTCAGAGCTAGGAATAGAGGGAAAATCCAGCAATAAAACTATCTTCAAATATGTAATCACCAAGAAAACATAAGATACAGAGGACTTACTACTTACTCCAAATGAAGAAATGGTAACAGGAGACCACAAGAGGACATATTTTTCCCTATATCTTTGCATCCAAAGGAAATAAGGGATGAAAGAGCTCAGATCAGTAAGATTGTAGCAAATCTTGTATTTTTGTTACATTGAATGCTTTCAAGCCTTTGACAACATCCTACAACACTGAAAAAAGTAGCTGAATAAGTATCAGGACCTCTACAAATTATATTTGAGGAGTCTTGGAGAATTGGGAAGGTACCATAGAAATTGACCTAAAACTAATATCCTACCAGTTTCAGTGTTCAAAACCAACTAACTAACTAACCAACCAACCATTCTGCATTTTTTCTAATATTATTCCTGAATGTACATTTGTTGCATGAATAAGGAATTAACAAATCAACTTCTTTCCCAACATTTTCCATATATGCCATGCAGTTCTGAATGCCAGAAATTTATATCCAGAAGTTAACACGAGTCCCTGCCATGTTATCAATGTGAACACATACTGTATTTTTAATTGTGCCCAAAATTGGTATTTGAATTGATCCCTTGCACTCAAAAAAGGAAGTGCAAGATCATATGAGAATATGAAAGGATAAATTTAGAAAATAACAGTAGTTTACATAAAGAAAATGTAGAGGGTTTCTCGTTGCCATAAAAATAAGATCAGATACAAGCTGTAAAAATTTTGTCAAACATTATATGACAGAAAAGAGCTCCTAAAAACTCTCTTTGCTGTTGGTTAGTGGTCATCCAGATTTCTTTTATCAATCATAATAAAAGGATTTGTATCCATTTGTTTAAATGTAAATTAGCATTGTTAACGTAGGAATACCTGTAATTTAATATATCAGTCTCAAAGGTAGTATTATTTTAAGTATGTTTCTTTCCCCCAAAAGCTCAATGAAATGTTTAACTATCTGTTTACTTCAATATTAATTTGTGATTAAAACAATGATACTTTTAAAATCTCAGGTGTGGAAAGTTTCTTTGGAATAATTATTCCCAATCCAAAGGAATTCAAGAGACAATTGAAATTCCATTTATTACGTATCTCCATAGAAACATTCAAATATATTGGGAACAGATAACATTTATTCCAATTAATGGAATAACCTGATATAATTCCAAACCACTGGATAATATCAGCAAGTTGTTGTATATGGAGTACATAACTATCAATAAAGCATAATATGACATGTCATCAGCATGAAGACATTTAGATTCAACTACAGTCACAGCTCCACCCAAAATATTCTCTGCTTATTGTTTAATGCAGGAAATATTTTTTTTCTTTTTGATTTGCCTAAATAATAGCAGTGCTCTGCAAATCTTTAATATCTTTGTTTTAACACAGCAGTTAAATGTCTAAACAGAAATACCACCCCAAATCATTGGACTGTAAATAAGCACTGGGCATTTTGATGAAAACCAGACTTTCTAATTTAATTTAATAACTAGGTGGTTACACTATGATAGGGTCCAAAATTATTTCTACTATTAATTCCATGACAACATTCAACCCACCAAATGGGGAAAAGTTATGTTTATTTTGCTGGATTTGGACTTTTTTTGCTTTAAATTACTCTAGGCACTTTTCTTCTTTACTTATTTCAACGATCCTGTTAGTCGGTTAATGATCCTAAAGGCTGTTAATGAAAAGTATTTCCAGAGTGATTTGAAATTACATCAGCCACTGGAATATGAATATAAATAAAGTCTTGAGTGCAGGTTAACAACACTGAAGTGAAAGCCAAGGCAGGGAAATTATGTTGCTTATGGCTTCTGAGTTTCCATAACAGGTGGAACATAGCTACCTAGATGGCCATTTTCAGTCATTTCAGACTCCTACAAACTAACTGATCTTATAAACATGTAAACTATGCTGGAAGTAAAGTTACATCAGAGACCTAACTTCAATAATTAGGTTATGGCAGGGGGAAAATATTATTTAGCCTCTGCAGTACTTTGTTGTGGCTGAGCTTACCAAATGTGCTCTTCTAGGGTGAAATGTACTAATGAAATGCAATTCTTCTTCTTTATTCACTTGTCTCAAAAATGTAATAATGCAATTCTACAAACACAAAAATAGGAGAAAAGTATAGTTCACAGGTCTTTCAAAAATGTACAGACTAATGCACAATTAATCTAAATATTAGTGAAATGTGTAAAGGGTAGAAAATATAAAATAAAAATTGACAAGTCAGTAATCTATTACTTGTAGTAGAGATTAAATCAATGATGAGAATGTTTAAAAGCCTGGAAAATGTGTATAAGCATTAGGAAGCTTTTATGTCTGCAAGTAAAGTGGCTAAATTATTGACTCAAAGCCCCCTTCATTGCAAATGCAGCTTGCTACTTGGTTTACAAAGTGTTTGCAAATCACCCAAAAGACTTGTAATTGTATTAAAATCTGTTTGTCTGTCTCTTTATTGTCTGTCTTCTGTTTATCTATCTATCTATCTATCTATCTATCTATCTATCTATCTATCTATCTATCTATCTATCTATCTATCTATCTATCTATCTATCTATCTATCTATCTATCTATCTATCTATCTATCTATCTAT
>QLTV01003492.1:1000540-1032776 GCA_003457575.1 Thermophis baileyi
TGATTGAAGGCAATGTCGTGCTGACTAGGGAAACGGAGTTTATCCCTCCAGTGGAAAAAGGCCAGTCCTTCGTGCTGCCTCTCTTAAATCCGGAACAGCCCCTCCAGGCCCCTCCAGACCGAAGGCGTCAGGCACAGACCCCAGGTTAACCACAAATACCTCCTGCAGGCAAATGATGTTGGTGTTGTAGCCAGCCAGTTCTTTTCCGAGTAAATTTTGCAGGTAGAAAATGTCCAGCATGGCCGTTCCACCGAAGTCCAGCTCTCCGAAGTTGACGGTGGTCAGCTGTGCTCCGGCAGCCTCACAAGCTCGCACCAAGCACAGCAACGCTGTGACTTCAGGAAACATTGTACTCGCTTCTCAGCCAGTGAGCACACAGGCCCAGTTGATGATCAATGAAGGTTTCTTGTTCTTCATGGATTTCTTGTTCTTCAAGCCATGGATGCTTGGCTTATGACAATTGCACTACAATTAGTTTAGCCTCCCAAATACCACCTGAGACTTCTCTATAATGGCTACTTAGGCAGAGGAGACTAACTTATTTCTCCTCCCTTGCCTCTCCTATTGGCATGCTTCCCCCTCCCCCCACTATTGTCAGTAGAAGAGTTTCTATTGCCCTGGAATTTCTAGGGAACCCACAAAACTTAGGTTCATCCTGATTACCTGCTGGGACTATTGCCTCTTTGCATGACTGGATGAATTTATTAAATCTTTGAGGCATCTGCATTTCTCTTGAAAAGAAGGTCCCCATTATTTATGGGTGAGGTTCTACTTAAACCATAATGGGACAGAAAAGAGAACATGAGAGGAAACAGCTGGAGCATTCTTGAACATAACAACTGTCCTTTCACAACAGCCAATATAAAAACTGGGTTACATCCAAAAGCTGAAATGGTGTTGGAGTATATTAATATTTCTCAATAACTGATTGTAAAGTAATATATGATAGAATTAATTTTCATGGCATTCTTAACAGGAGCTGAAGATCATATATTGACACCTTTAACAGCCAAAAATAATCTTTATTATAAGATTTCACCAATCATTCAACACCTTCCCCAAAAAAGTTTTATTATTAAATAGTCCACAATTTAATAATGATGCTGCAGAGTAATCTGGTTTTGATGGGGGTGTTATATCTGAAATCTCAGAACACTTCTAATTCCAATGATCCTTCAGTGAAAATATGAAAAAATAAGAAATGTCATAATGGAACAAATAAAAATAATTTCTAGTCCATAAATCTGAACTATACAGCAGTCTACTGCCTTTCTTCCCTGATAGAAGGATTCTTGGCAACTTCTGAAAGTTATGATCTGGACAGTGTCCCTTCCTTATAAACTAAATGTGAACTCGTTATCTTATAAAATGCTTAGGGATTGTCTCCACAGTATATGCTTATGAAGTTAAATCCATATGGAAGAACATTGCCTAAATATAACTGTCCTGGACAATGTTCTCTCACTTGTTTTGTAGCAAAGTTGAATAACAGAGGCCCCTTGCAGCCTTCAAAATACTTTTTATGGAAACTGATGCTTCTTCTATCTGCATCTTGTATCTTAGGGGTTGTTGTTCTGCTGCTTCTATTTTCATGATAGTGCCATAACATGATGTCTCTACTGGAAACTTAAAATAGGCAATTATAGAATGAAATGTGTGTGGGGGGGAGGGGGAGGGAGAAGCATCTTCTGTGATGACCAGAAGTCTGATCTGTTTGAGCTACAGGGACATTGCGCTAAGGACGTTGCGCATAGTTTCAGATGCTATGCTTTCCTTCCTTCCCTTCTTTTGGGTATCTTGCAGATGGCTCATTTGATAGAATATGAATGCTAATGATAATGCTATCCAGCAAACAAGTTGTTGAAGAAATGTGATGCTGATAATAGAAAGTCCCATTCCCCTTCTCTGTTTACTGTTCCTGGCTGTTCATTTGAAGGCTTTTGATGTTCTAATGGTTAATTGCACCTTTCTTGGGGGTGTCCTTCCATGGTTTCTATCCTTTATGTATGAAGAAAGAATTCTTTTGTGACCCAGTAATTATCTTCTCTCCAGGTGTCTCTCAGTAGCTACTTTACTTTTCTATTGATGGAGCTTGCAAGTAAATGTTCACTCCTGGGGTCTCTCACAATTGATTCTTTCAGAGCTGAGATTGATCTTTCTCCCAGTTGGGATAGTGATGTATATGTAGGGCTGAAATTCCTCGAACAACACATTTTTGTCCCCATAAGTTGGCAAAATGCAGTCCTAAACTCCAATTACAATTCTGTCTAAACCTCCTACGGTGAATATTGCACTCTGAAGATTCTGTAACTTTCTAGCATTATTTGGGACAGCAATAAAAGCTTGTCAAGTAAAAGTAAAATACAAAATGTAGTAGAAACTCATAGAAGTGGGAGCTTTTGTGTTGTACAGTTCTTTACCTCACCAATCTAATTATTTATTTATTTTGCATTGAACGACCAGCAAGAAAACAATTTCCTGATTGGAAAAGACAAATACAAACCCCATATTCTCCCACCTCCCTCATAATGCAAGTGATTGATCTTCATGGACTGAGCCTGATTCAAATTGATTTGGAAAATCAATCCAGATAGTTCCATGTGTCCAAATAGACTTGGATTGGATCTCTGAATAGGACATAATGTGATTTGGATTGATTCAGATTGTTGCAATACAGGATTTAACAGGCCAAATTGGTCCAAATTGGTCCAATTTTCTGAATTAGTCCAAATAAATTTGGACTATCAGATCTCTGCATGGCTATAGTAAATGTGGGATACCATATAAGTTTGTTATGTGATTCCTTCTTACACATTTTCCTGAAGGGAGAGGAGATCACTTGAGAGACTAAAAAAGATTTAAGTCTGTTCTTAAGGAGATTCATTTATAAATCATATCTCAACAATTAATTCAACTAAGAGGACAATTCTCATGTTTATTTAATGAGAGGGTGCATATATTTGCAGAGTGGGGAATTCTTGAAATAGAAAAAGGGAGAGAAATTCATCTGATGTGAAATAATCAAGGCAGTGAAATAATTAAGGTCATATGTGACCATCCTGATATTTGATATAGCTTTGCATAAGAACTTGTAAACTTCTAGATCTTCCTCCATCATCAGTCTCTTCCAGATGTCTGAATGCTGTAGGTTTCTACAAGTCCTATTAGTCATAAAGTCTACTCAGTGCAGAAACATGGGTATTGGCATTTTAGATTTTGCACTGCTACAGTAGATCTCTGGTTACTAAATCTTATAGGAACAGGAACTTATGGAATTTTGAGTAGTAGTGTCTAGAAGTGTGTATGAAATAAAAGTCTGCTTTGTTTCAAACTGGGAACAAAAAAACCCCTTCTCAGAATATTTTTTGGGGAAGTTTCCAATGTAAGAAAATGCAATGCAGTTGAATGTTCCATCAATTAATGATGAGAAAAAGAAATAGCAAATGGAAGGAGAAGGATGAAAAGGAAAGATGAAGGAAGGAGAAAAGCAGTAGATATCTATTAAAGAAAACACTGATAGTAACTCCCATTTTGTATGTCTTCTTTTTTGCCTCCCTAGTGCCCTGGTTCACTGCATACCTATCAACAAAAAACAGTAAAACCAGACAAGACCTCTGAAGGTGTAGTGTTAATATCAGGAGGTCTGGGTTGATGGCTGCTGACATGGAAAAGCTTTGGGATGTGTATTCTCCAGCTGGGCTTGGCTTTAAGGAAGTTATATGATATTGGGACTGCTCTGGAAGTTGTTTTTGAATTAGAACTAGAGACAGGAGGTGTGCCTAACCCATAATAAGAATGTTGTCTAGAGTGGATGGATAAACAGTTCTGGGAACAGTTGAAAGAGTTTTGAGATATTTTCTCCTACACCTGGAAACCTGCCAACCACATTGTCAGTGCCTCAGGTGTTAATGTACTGAAAGTACTTTGGTAAACATCAGGTCTGTCTCAATAAAATTGAATCCATTAATACTTTAGTGATAGATGAGTAGATGGACTGGTATGTATTATCATGACCTGGTTTGGCCAGGGTGGTGATGTCACTATCTGTGAAATCTGTAATATTTATGAGAAAACATCAGTGTGCTCTACAAGTATTTTTTTTTAATATAATTTGGAGGTTGTAACTTTTTTAGACTTACACTTCAGCATGTGAATGGAATAAGGAAATGATAAATGATTTAATTTATACATGATCTTAAATGATTTTATATATCTATTTTCATTAAATAGGAGTTGCAACTTTCAACATGAAAAAACCATTTCAAGAATTTGTCTATGCAATAAGTCTTTAAACTCTGGAGAAGGTCCTTATCTGTGATTCCTTTTTGAGCCATGACCTCTGGAGAGGTATGGAGAATAATTTCATATTTGACAGAAATATGCAAGAATCCTTAACTAGGCAAAAGGTGCTGACACATTTTTAAGCATTAGGAATGAAATATACTATTTGGAAACAGCTCAAGCAGATGTCTCCCTCATTTACTGGGGTATTGGAGGTGGGGGGAATAAAGCAAAATCAGATTCTGTTCAGATGTCAAGATTCTGTTTTTAGAGCCAGTCTAAATAAAGGTAGAGCTATGGCATTGATTCCCTGCATGTTCTATCTAATGAGGTTCTTCCCAAGATCTCTTTTACCTCTAGGTCAAATCTGTGGGTGTCCTGGCTCCTCCATGCAATGGGGGGGGGGTTTAATTTCTTTGGTTGATTAGACCAGGGGTCTCCAACCTTGGCAACTTTAAGACTTGTGGACTTCAACTCCCAGAATTCTGGGAATTGAAGTCCACAAGTCTTAAAGTTGCCAAGGTTGGAGACTCCTGCATTAGACTATTATTGCCTCATTGAATGAAGAAATTCTAGTATCTTTTCTTTTTAACTCTCCTTAGTGTTGATCCTCTCCTGCCATGAAGTCACTGGGAGAAGGAATAAGGTCTGATTTCAGCTTTACATTGGTCCTCCAAGACAAACTGGTGATGCCAGGACCTGGAGATTCTAAATAGGATAAAGCAGACTTAAATTAAACCCTAACAAAAAGATGGTGTGATGATGATTTGATTTGATATAATTTTTATCCCGTCTTTTTTACAATAACTGATCAACTCAGAGTGGCAAACATATTTAATATTCCTTCCTCTATTTTCCCTACAACAGCAACTCTGAGCTGTGAGTTGGGTTAGGCTGAGACAAAGTGAAAGGCCCAAAGTCACCTGGCAGCTTTCATGGCTAAGGGAAGCCTAAAACTTTCATTCTTCTGGTTTCTAAGCCAGCACTTTAACCACTACACCAAATACAATTACTAATTACTATCGCCCTAGTGATGTCTCTTGATGAAGTGGCATTGCCATTAAAGGTGCTCACTCCTATGTTGAATTTGACATCCTGGTGCTCTTGAAGGAGGTGGACTGTCTGGGTGGTTTTCAAAAAGACTCCAGTCTATCAGAAAAAGCTGGTGCCATCAGGGACCTCCTTTCAGTTCAATGGCTAATATGATATTGTTTCCTCAATCAAAGCTGAAATTCTGACAGTTATAAGCCTAGCCTCTTTCCATTTTTATTTTTAATTGCTGACTCCTGATTTTTTTTAAAAAAACCAACCTCTGATAGATCTAAGGAAGACATATGCACACTCATCCGTCTTTTTTTCAGCAACGTCTTTTGTGAGATGAAGAAATTAGAGCTCTCTCAGGATTTCAAACCTCTTGTGATCCTTTGTTTAGGTCAGAAGGAAAATAATACATTAATTTAGCCAAAACTTGTTCTCTTTCTTTATTCCTTCCCTTCCCACTCACCTTTCTCTTTCCCCCATTTTTCTTAGATGGATATGCTTGAACTACCAGTACCTGTGTCTCAAGTAAAAAATAATAATCTATAAGAGCAGGTTATGCTTCTGTATTTAATCTGTCTTTCTTTCTTTCTCCCTGTAATTCAGAATACACACACACACACACACACACACACACACACACACACACACACACACACACACACACACACACACTGTACTTAAGTGCTCTTTCTCAATACACTCCCTTTTCTTTTTTACTTGGACCCCCCATCTTCTTAGTTGCATCCCAAAAATAATCTTCTCTTTTTATTCTTTTTTCCAGAACTAAGTTGCACCCTACCACATGCTGAAGTACTTCTTCTTAGCACATGTGCATGTTTGCCTGAATACTTCATTTCTAAGTCTCTTAGAAATGTACACTGAAATGTATACTTTTATGTACACTGAGAGCATATGCACCAAGACAAATTCCTTGTGTGTCCAATCACACTTGGCCAATAAAAAATTCTATTCTATTCTATTCTATTCTATTCTATTCTATTCTATTCTATTCTATTCTATTCTATTCTATTCTATTCTATTCTATTCTATTCTATTCTATTCTATTCTATTCTATTCTATAGTGTCTTGTTTTCTTTGTTGTAGCAAGCAACCAGAGGTGGTATTCAGCCAGTTCGGACCAGTTTGGGTGAACCGGTAGTAGCGACCTGCGGGTGTGGTGGCCCAGCCCACCCGCCCCCCCGCCCCAGGGCTATGCCGTCCTCTTTAGCCACGTTTTCAAGCCACGTGCATGCGTGCAAGCCACACGTGCGAGCAAAGCACATGTGTGGAAGGTCGCGTGCATGCGCGCAAGGCGCACGCCTGACTGAAGCGAGTGAGCGTGCATGCACGCTCACATTGTCAGTGCTGGGCAAACCGGTAGGGAGATTATGTGAATCCCACCTCTGCAAGTAACTCCTTACAATTAGCATCTGTAATTGTGATATTTAAAGTAAAGTATACTGTGTAGGTCATCCATAGATCTCAGGCGCAACAGATAGACCAGTCCATGAAATCAACTCCACAGAAAGACTAAAACTACTTTTTTTAAAAAATTGCCTATAATGACAGGATCTAATTGTTCTCTACCTGTGGCTGCTTGTTAAAGCTCAGTGAATGAGAGAAATGTCTGCTTGAGAAATTTCTGACTGTTATCTGGCCATCTTGGACTTAAAACTGCTTTAGCTTAACTGCTTTTGCCTAGGCAACAGTTTTTCCATGTCTTCATCAAAATCATCTTCCTATTCTTTAAAGTTTAGCATACAGTCGTTTCAATCACACTCAGGAGTTGATCTTCAGCAGTTACCTATTTATTCTCCAACATAAAGATATTATGATAACACATATTAATGGGTTAAAACTTAGTACAGTGACCAATGCATTAAGTAGTCTGCAGGGAGCATAGAACAGACAGGTGGAGAGAAGGATCACTGAAGCAGGGGCTAGAGTGAGCAATAGCAATAGCACTTAGACTTATATTCTGCTTCACAGTGCTTTACAGCCCTCTCTAAGTGGTTTACAGAGTCAGCATATTGCCCCCAACATCCTAGGTTCTCATTTCACCCACCTCGGAAGGATGGAAGGCTGAGTCAACCTTGAGTCGGTGAGACTCGAACTGCTGAACTGCAGTACTGCATTCTAACCACTGCATCAACATGGCTCCTGTGAGAATAGACAGATGCTTATACTCAATAGGGAATTAATTATATTCAATTCAATGAAAGAAAGACAGAGAATGAGCTCAAAGAAAGACAAGGAAAGCAGGGGACTTTGACAGGCAGTTCTCTTTACCTAGAGACAGAGAAGCAGATAAATAAAACAGAGAGAGAGACAGAGAGAGAGAGAGAGAGACAAACGGAGTTTGCAAAACACTTACCAAGGCAAGAGGGTGATAAGTCCAAGAGTAAAGTTGAATGAGGCTTTTTAGCCAAAGAAAAGATTTAACATTGTTGGCTACAGCACAAAAAGCAGATTTTTAAGGACCCGCCTCCAAAGAAAAAGAAACAAAGAAAGCAACTGCAATAACAAAATGCCAATGCTTCAACTTTAATCTGCTATGTGACCTTGATGAGCCACACTGAGATGAACAAGTGTTAAAAATGAAAAGCTAAAGGAAAAGAAGGAAGAATAAAACAGGAAGTTTGTATAGGCATTTTAAGAGGGATTAGAATACCTTTTGATGACAGAGTCACAGGAACAGAGAAATGATACATGCTTATGAAACTATTAGCCACGGTGGCGCAGTGGTTAGAGTGCAGTACTGCAGGCTACTTCTGTTGACTGCCGGCTGCCTGCAATTTGGCAGTTCAAATCTCACCAGGTTCAAGGTTGACTCAGCCTTCCATCCTTCCGAGGTGGGTGAAATGAGGACCCAGATTGTTGAGGGCAATATGCTGGCTCTGTAAACCACTTAGAGAGGGCTGTAAAGCACTGTAAAGCAGTATATAAGTGCTATGCTATTATTATTTTTAAAAAAGTTTTTTATTTTTTAGTTTTATACACCTTATTGCATGAATGGTGTGATACCTGGGTATCGTACATTTCAATACAAATAAACCAGTGGTGGGTTGCTGCCCGTTAGGACCGGTTCTCCGTACCGGTAGCAGAAATTTGCATCTGCTCGCCGAACCAGCAGTGATGGCCGGCTGTCCACATCTCCGAACCGGTTCTCCGGTCGTCGCGGCTGGAAAAGAACGTGACTTCCGTCGCGATGCGAACTGGTAGGGAAGATAAGTGGAACCCACCCCTGAAATAAACATAACAATATTATTCCTAATAATTACATTTCATTTTCATTTTTAATTTTACTGACACATAACTTTTACTATCATCCTTCGGTTCCAAACCTTCTCATAGTTCTTCCGTACATTGTATCATTTTAGTATCTTTTTTTCTATTATTCCCCTCTTATTTCTACCTCTATTTTAGCCCTTTCCCCCCCTTCCCCTATCACTTTAATATTCAAAGACGTGATCCTTTATTCAGTATTTCAGTATGCACTTCTAATACCAATCATAATCTTTCAAGCATTTAATGTATATCCATTCACATTTTTTTTACATATTTAATATTTTTCCAATCCTTCAATCCTTATAATTCTACTATTAATACACTTGTTTTCATTAAAATATGTCCTTTTCTTTGTCTAATCTCAAATTACTTAATTCTAGCTCTTCACTGTTAATCACATTTTTATACATATTTAATAATACCCTTGTACAAATTCTATTTATCTAATTTGCAAAATAATTTTCCAACCTATATAATTCTAATAATGGTATACATTACATTACTACATTACTAATGTATATTCAAAAACAATTTTTAACTCTTACACTACATACAAAGCAGTTATCCAACTTATATAGTTCTAATATTCATACACATTATTAAAATATTTTCATGAAATGTTTTGCTTTACATTCCCTTTCTTTTTCCTTTATCCAACATCTTTTGCCCGCATCCAAATTTTTAATCTTCTTCTTCTTTTCTTTTTTTTTTTTTTTTTGTNNTTCTTTTTTTTTTTTTTGGTTGTCTCCCATACACTTTTTTTAAATCTTTTACATCTTTTATTTCATCTACTTTTAAATCTATATTTTGACTATACCCTCTAGCTTTCTCTCCCCTTGGCACTTTTTCCCATTGTCTAGTTCTAAGGCTATCTGTTCTAACCCCCTTTTCTTCTCCCCAGCTGACTTCCTGTTTCTCCCATTCCCTTTTCACATCTTTTAAAATATTTTCCTTCTGTTCTGATCCCTTATTCACTATCAATTTTAATGATATCTTCTTGTTATTGTCTTCTTCTTGTTGACTTCCCAGTTCTACTGTCTCCTCCACTCCTTCTGGTAGTTCCATTCTTTCCTCATTGTCCTGGTCTTTACTTGTTGTTCCTTGTATTATATTTTCCAATTTTTGACCTATACGATCTATACAACCAAATATTTCCATCATCTCCTTGTGCCGTTCTTTTATAAAATCCTTAATGTTTTGGTACATCAGCTCCATTTCATTATCTCCACTTACTTCCATTTTACAGTCAGTCCAATTTAAGAAAAGAAACCAAGGGGTTATCCACGCCTCTTCCAGTCACT
Source organism: Thermophis baileyi (assembly GCA_003457575.1). Taxonomy (NCBI): domain Eukaryota; kingdom Metazoa; phylum Chordata; class Lepidosauria; order Squamata; family Dipsadidae; genus Thermophis; species Thermophis baileyi. Next base: position 1,010,452 of record QLTV01003492.1, read on the forward strand.
TTTATTTGCTCAACAATGTTCAGGGGTCACTTGGCTAAAGTTCTTGTTTATTGTATAAATCTCTAATAATTTTAAAGTAAATACTTATAATCCAGCAAATGTGGAAGGTCCCAAGGTTGCACAGTTCTCCTTTTAACAGCAGATGGCGCTCAGACTTCAACTTGCTACTGCCTCTCTGCGTAATGCTGATAGTCTGATTTTAATTTTTTTTTAAACTATAAATCCAATAAGTGGGCAAAGTTGATAATAATAACAAACAAGCTCCAGCTCTAATTCCAGTATTTTTTGAAATACCTTTTCAATACCACGTCTTTCACTTTGAGAGTTCAATTTTCTTTTTCTTAGTTTTCTTTTAAAAATTTTCTCTTCTTATATATTCTTGGATTTTTTCTAATGTGCTTATTTCGCCACTAGCAAATAGTTCAAATATGCTTCCCCCTTAAATTTCTTGGGGTCATTTTTCAGTGGAAAGTATTCTCTTACCCAGTTCACACACCACTCACTTTCTCCTCTCCAGCACAGTCTTGTGTGTTCAGGCTGTCTTCGGCTTCATGGCAGCCATGTTTGCTGCCGCTGCTCCTTGTCCTCAGCTGAGGGGGCTTTCCTAGTCAGGGGGGGACATGCAGCTCCCCTCTACCTGCTAGGCAGTCCCCCTTTACTTCGCCACCCCTCCAAGGTGGCTATGGTCCAAATTTGGACCCTCCGACAAGGAGAGATTGGAGCCAGCCATGGAGCTTGTGGACCAGGCTTCCGAAGGCGCCAGAAGTACAACCGGAAGCTTTTATTGCTATTATTTTAAAGATGAGACAACACACACATATACACGCACACTCACTTCAGGTTTGAAGAAGATAGACGTTGAAGATAGATGATGAAGTTTATCTATGGACACAGAGGTGGCTCTGCTGTCCCACACTGGAAACACAGAATCTAACACCATGGGGAAATTGAAAGTCTATTGTTGTAGTAATTGCAGGTGTTATTCTGTGATGCTGCTCACAGTTTTCTCTCAGTTTTGGGGGGCATCTGTCTTCAAATCTGGTTGAGGCTTCCTAGCACAGGTCTCACTGGTGGGTTCTGTAGCAGCCACAGCTTCTAGCACCTTTGGCTGAATGTCACACTAAACTAGGTTTCTTTCACATCATCTTGTGAAATAGCAATAGCACTTAGACTTATATACCGTTTCATAGTGCTTTACAGCCCTCTCTAAGCAGTTTGTAGAGTCAGCATATTGCCCCCAACAATCTGGGTCCTCATTTTACCAACCTCAGAAGGATGGAAGGCTGAGTCAACCTTGAGCCTGGTGAGATTCGATCTGCCAAACTGCTGGTAGCCGGTGATCAGCAGAAGTAGCCTGAAGTACTGCATTCTAACCACTGCGCCACTGCGGCTCCTAAAAAAGGCTCCAAGGCCTCTTTTCAGACTCCAATACAGTATCTTGCAACTGGCAAGGCATATGGTGGTCATCCATTCTGATGATGTGTCCAATCTACTTCATCTGGGCTCTGATAATCATGGACTCAATGCTGGTTAACTCCATATTTATTTATTTATTTACTTATTAATAAAATTTGTATGCCGCCCAACTCCCAAAGGACTCTGGGCGGCTCACAACACATGAATAAAAACACCAATAAAAACATAATAAGTACAATTTAAAAATATCAATAAAACATTTACACCTACATACATGGGCCAATCCATAGGTTATTGGCCCCAGGCCTGCCGGAAAAGCCAGGTCTTAATGGCTTTACAGAAAGCCAGTAAGGTGGGGGTAGTATGGATCTCGGGGGGAAGTTGGTTCCATAGAGTCGGTGCGGCTACAGAGAAGGCCCTCCCCTGCAGACCCGCCAGCCGACACTGTCTGGCTGATGGGGCCTGAAGAAGGCCGACCCTGTGTGACCTCACTGGTCATTGGGAGGAGTGTGGGAGAAGGCGGTCACGCAGATAAACTGGTCCTGAGCCAGGTAGGGCTTTAAAGGTAACAACCAACACCTTAAATGGTGACTGGAGTGCAATCGGCAGCCAGTGCAGCTTGCGAAGGATGGAACTCGTGTGGGTGTACCTTGGCACACCCACAACTGCTCGCGCAGCTGCATTCTGGACTAACTTCCAGGACGACACCCAAATTGCGAACCCGTTCTGAGGGGATTAAGTTTTCTCCCCCAAGAACCAAGGAAGGACGATCAACGTGGTCCTTCGGAGGCAATATCCACATCTACTCGGTCTTGTCTGGGTTAAGTTTGAGTCTGTTAACTCCCATCCAGACCCTTACATCGTCCAGGCACCGGTCGATTACATCCACTGCTTCACTGAATTGACGAGGGATGGAGATATACAGCTGGGGGTCATCAGCGTATTGTTGGAACCTCACCCCATGCCGTCGGATGGTCTCACCCAGTGGTTTCATGTAGATGTTAAATAAGAGGGGAGAGAGGACCGAACCCTGAGGCACCCCGCACTCGAGGGGCCTAGGGGTCGACCTTTGCCCCCCTGCCAACACCGACTGTGAACAATCAGAGAGGTAGGAGGAGAACCACCGCAAAATGGTGCCACCCACTCCCAGCTCCCTTAGTCGACACAGAAGGATACCGTGGTCGACGGTATCGAAAGCAGCTGAGAGGTCAAGCAGCACCAAGATGGAGGAAAAACCTCCGTCTCGGGCTCACCAGAGATGATCCATCAGTGCGACCAAAGCAGTTTCCATGCTATAACCGGGCCTGAAACCCGATTGAAAAGGGTCCAGATAATCCGTTTCATCCAATAGCTGTTGGAGTTGGAGCGCCACCACTTTCTCAACAACCTTCCCCATAAAGGGAAGGTTGGAGACTGGACGAAAGTTTTTTTAAATCTGCTGGATCCAGGGAAGGCTTCTTGAGGAGGGGCCTCACCCCCTAATCTAAGCCCTCTAGGTTGGAGACATGGTCTAGCCAACAAATCCCAAAGGCGGAGTGGAGAGTCTGCATGTGAAATTTCTCCATTTGTTTGATGTGCCTTTTACAAAGTCCAGGACTCATCTCCAGATAGGAGAGAAGGGTTAACCAAAGCCCGGTAGACTTTTAGTTTCATAGAAATATGGATGTTGCACTGGTTGAGCACTTTTATATGCAGCCATACTGGTGCCTGGCTAGCCTTGTTAATAATGGAGTCAATTTCTTTGTCTAAAGATCTATTGCATGAAATGATGCTTCCCAAATAATTGAAGCTGTTTACTTTTATCAGCTGGCTGTTGTCAACAGTGATTTTCATTTTTATGGACTTGGTGTTTGTCATGGGCTGGATAAGTACTCAATCTTGTTCAGGCTGATCGTCAGGCCAAAGTGCATTGAAGATTCTGAGAATTTGTTCACTATCAACTGTAGATAGCTGTTTCTACGTGTCAGGAGTGCACAGTCATCAGCAAAGAGTGCTTCTTCAGTGACTGTATGGAGGCACTTCATCCTTCAAGTGGCAAAAGTCAAGGAGAGAGCTGTCCAATTGAAGGAGAGAGCTGTCCAATTGAACAAATTGAATAGGACAGGAGCTAGCAAACAATCCTTTTTTGCTTCATTGGAAATGGTAAATGCAGTTGATGAATCACCATTGTAAAGAACCTATCCTGTCATAACTGAATCAACTTTGTGAATTTCCTCAGACATCCATAATATTTCAGGATGATCCAGATAGCCTCCCTGTTTGCAATAGTCAAATGTGATATCAATGGCATTACAGTAAACAGGTGCACTTCTTCTGCATCTGCCTATAGCAAATATCATGTTTACTGTACTGACTGATAACCACACTATGCCTCTGGGAGGTTCCTTTCCAAGACAGCAACAAGTCTGTTCAGAAGAATGAGGGCAAAGATCTTGCAGGCAGTGGACTATAGTAAGATACCCATGTAGTTTCCACAGTCTGATTTGCTTCACTGATTTTCATAGCAGCCACATTGAGGGCACCGTGGAAGTCATCGTACATTTCCTCTGAGGACCAAATGTCTTGCAAGATGTCTTGGAATGGCTGTAAGGAATTTGGAGTCTCATCAAGAATGCCATTTCTGCCCTGTTGCTTTATTTGAGCTCACCTGTAAGATCTCATCAGTAGAGGGAAACAGGTCTAGGACATCCAAGATTGGCAGTTGAGGAATCTGCTGTAAGATATGAGCAGCCAGTTGAGTAGATTGAAAAAAATTGTTCAACCCAGTGGGGTTTTTTTTTAGTCCTTCCTGGTCTTTGATCAGGCTTGACCCATCAGATGACAGATGACAGTAAAGGGAAGCATCCTGATTTAGAAGAACCAAAAACTGACTTTATGGCACTGAAGAACTCTCCTGGTAGCATGCATGTTTTTCTACCTACTCAGTTTTCTACCTACTCAGCCTTCCTCTGCCACTTGTCCTGCATTTCTCACAGTTCTATCTGTACTTTGGATTAAGCTTGTCTTTCTTTGAGACAGATGGCAGTTCTGGATATTGCTTTTGGCTTTAATTTGTTACAAATTTAATTACATTTTAAGAGTGAGTTTGCATTATTTCACTGGAAATGCAGATAATAGTGGGGAATCATGATTCCAATGATTATATATCTCTTTCATGGTCCTGGTGAACAGAGAAGCAATCCTTAAATGTTAGTAGTAACAGCAGCAACAACAGTAAGAGTAACAGCATTATCAGCTGCTACTAGTATTATTACCTGGCTTCATATTTCATAGATTGAAGTCTAACACCTTGCACAGGAAATACCGTACATCAAGCTTTCTTGTCCTATCACCACACATGCCTCCTTAAGCTGAATTAGGCTGCACTTAAATTTGCAAATTCTTTTCAAATTCATCTTTATTGCTAACATAATTATGTTAGATATATCTGTTCTTGGGATGAGTAACGGTTTTGTATTTTTAAAGTGCACTTCAGCACTTAGATGAGCTTGCAGATTGGCTGCCTCGAGCTACTTCACTTTGAGAACAAAATTAATTGTATGTATGTTGGCAGATGCTGCAAATAAGTATGGTAGATAGCAGTCATAAATCTAAACTACCCTACCGAACAGCATTGTATTTAATATGCACACGTCTTCCATTACCCCTTCCTAAGCAACTCTATTCATGATGTTAGATGTGAGCATGGTTTACAATGAACACATTTTATCCAGTACATAAAGCTTCTCTCTCTCTCTCTGGGACTCCTGGCTGCAGATGGGAAAACATTATCTACTGTATATTTGCTATGAGGGCATTTCCCCCCCCCAAAAAAAATGTTTATAAATGTATTAAACATTAAGCATGAAAAATTGGTATTGTCATATGAACCAATTCGTCACCTTAGACTATCTTCTCAATCTCTGTAAAACGTCTGTAAAAAAATTAGGCTGGTGATGCCCTAGAATAGGGCTAAACTATTTTATAACCTCCAGATATATTAGGCTGTGCTTCAAAATATTTCTAGCCCGTATGACTGATGCCATGAGTTATATTTGTAGGCTCACTGCTTCTGGACCTTCTAGCTTCTCTTCTCTTTCAATAGAAACTAATGAAATCCTGTTTTAAAGGACTTGGGAAAGGAAGGGAAAGAAGGGATAGAATATTGCATACTATTTTTTGCATATTTTTATATACTGCTATGTTATTTTGTTGAATCACATTTGCTATAAACGTTCCCCTTATACACACTATCAATTGAATTTTTTCTATATATACAGTGATCAAGCTGACTGTGGTTGATGATTTGGGCAAATTTGGAAGGGGCAATGAACATTGATTTCTACACGTGAACCACCTGGCTCAACAGTAGTAACTGTGAGAGTTCTAGGGGTCCTAGTAGACCACCACCAAAGATGCATCAATAGATGATAGTATCAAGATCATATGAAGTAAGAGTATAATTAGAGTATAATCATATGAAGTAAGAGTATACATACAATGAGCCGCGGTGGCGCAGTGGTTAGAGTGCAGTACTGCAGGCTACTTCTGCTGATCACCAGCTGCCAGCAGTTTGGCAGATCGAATCTCTCCAGGCTCAAGGTTGACTCAGCCTTCCATCCTTCCGAGGTCGGTAAAAATGAGGACCCAGATTGTGGGGGCAATATGCTGACTCTGTAAACCACTTAGAGAGGGCTGTAATGCACTATGAAGTGGTATACAAGTCTAAGTGCTAGTGCTATTGCTAATTTTATTCTGCAATAGTGAGGCCACTCTTGTGTGGAATACTGTGTTCAGTTCAAGTCACCACAATAAAAAAAAGATGCTGAGACCCTAGAAAAGGTGAAGAGAAGAGCAAGAAAGATGCTAAGGGGTCTGGAGGCTGAACTGTATAATGAACAATTAAGGGAACTAGATATGTCTAGTCTAACAAAGAGAAGGACTAGGGGTGACGTGATAACTCTCTTCCAGTGTTTGAAGGGCTATCACAGAGGATTGACCTATTCTCCAAAGCATCTGAGCACAGGATAAGAAGTTAGGGGTGGAAGTCATTAAAGAGAGATCCAACATGGAATTAAAGAGAAATTTCCTGACAACGAGAACAATTAATCAGTGGAGTGGCTTGCCTCCTGAAGTTGTAAGTGCTCCATCGCTGGAGGTTTACGAGAAGAGTTTGGACAACAATTTGTCTGGAATGGTATAAGGGTCTCCTGTTTGAGCAGGGAGTTGGACTGGAAGGCCTCCAAGGTCCCTTCTGACTCTATAGTTTTTTCATTAACTAAAACAAAACAAAACAAAATAAAACTGTCAACCCCCAAGCTTAGAAATGAGCAATAAACAATAGCATTCATGGAGGGGACATTAGATGGATGCAAACAGCATTGTAACATCATAATACAAGCTCATTTATTTTCTATGTGCATTGTGATATTTCATTCATTCCTATTGTGATCTGATCCTGCAGAGGTCACTGTCTATAGGTCTTACTGTTGAAGCAAAGAGCTTGTCAATTTCATTCTTCAAAGTCTCATTTCCTGCCAGGATGTGTGGAAAGAGTGGTTTTCTCTCTCTTGACTTAATGTATCAGGATGTGTGGCTTGAAATCTAAAAAACTCAGCATCGCAGGAGGAAATGTTATCCTTGAAAAATTATCATGAGGATGTAAGCCTTATGGATAAGGGGATGTGAGGCTTTTTTTTTTTAAATGCAGCAAGATAGTGGTGGTGATAATGACAATTCTATTACATGAGAGCTCAAGGCACTGTACATCTGCTTATTCCCTACAACAATTAATTCAGACAGATTTTGGCTGAAAGCTAGCAATGGTCCAAGTCATCTATGCAGTCCAATGGAGACAAGTATTTGGATCTGTTCCAATACCCTAAATTTTGCACTACTCTGGCACGACTTTTCTTCCTTGTCCTTTGTTGTGTATATTTGATAACTGAATTTATTAAAGAAAGATCAGGGAGGAGGATCATGAATGCTTGGATATCCTAAGTTTGGAAAACTCAAGAATTTCTTGGAAAAAATGAACCACCCCAAGACTACTTTATACAAATATACTGTATCAGTCAAGTATTATCATGTGTTGCTTACAAAGCAGAGTGTTGTGGCCCGCCAGTGGCCAGCGGAGCTGGTAGCAGATTTGGACAGTGAGGAGGTTGGGGAGGAACATGGGCCAGTCCTGGAGTCTGGGGAAGGCTCTGATGAGTGCTCTGCGTCAGAGGCAGAGATGGGGCCAGGGCAGTCTGACAGTTATCAGTTGCCTTTGGAGTCAGACATCAGTGAGGCAGTCGAACAGCTGGAGCCTGTTCCCAGTGTGTGCATGCGCAGAGTTGCCAGATGAAGGGAACAGCTGAGGAATAAGGGTCGACTTGGGAGTAAAGCCACAGGTGGACGATGAATGGCCCCTCCCATAGAAAAAAAAAGAGGAGCGAAAGGGACAATTAGTTCGCTTAATTGGTGCGTGACTCTCAGAGACTTCTTGCCAAGTGTTGAAGATATCGGCCTGGCAGCTCTCCAAGCCAGATAAAGTCTGTGACTGTAAATGCTCTCTTGAAAGACTTTGTTGGATGTGAATGAGAGAAATTCACAGTAACTTAATAAAATGGGGTTTTTGTAGGCACAAGGAGTCTGCTTCGTGGTTTGGGAATGCCTAGGTCAGAACACAGAGAGAAGAAAAAACCCTTCCTAATGCATTTTCTACCCTATTCTAAGTTGATTCTCCTAACCAAATCACTCCTCACTACAACCCAAATTCATTTAGTTTTGGAATAATATATTTTCAAGGTCAGGAATGCCATGGTGCACACATCAATTTAAATTTTCTCAATAATAATCAGTTCAGAAAGTGGTACTCATAGCATCCTGATTATACTTTGTGATCTATTTTTAGTTACATTTTTACAATGTACTTTTAAATGACTTTTTGGTTGCGATAATAAAATAATCTCATTTTACCATTGAGTATGCTCTCATGACATCAGTATAAAATATTCATTTCTAATTATGTGGTTTGTAAAATGTGTTGTGCCAGATGAGAATAACAAAAACAGATGTGTCCTGTCAGGATAAAAAGAAAATCTGAATAATATGTTCACCCAGGAGGAATTTGATTAGTACAAAGATATAATCATTAATTATTTCCTCCTTTTTATGAAATATGGATATATTTGTCTTTGGAAACTGACCTGAAAATTCACAACTTCACAATAAAAAAAGTATTTAGTAATCGGTATTATAATTTGAATCAGAATGGACATTTGGCTTTGTAAACAGGATTAATATAGATTCCTTTTGATATTGTAAACTAGAAGTGGCTGAAGGAAAACCACCTTGTGTTTCCTCAAATGAAAATTTAAGAATGTAATCTGGATATAAGAGTATATAAATACTATTAGGATCAGTAGTATTTTTGTCTGTCTTGAGAAAAGGAGTGAGAGAATAGAACCATCTGTAGGAGTACTGTGAGTTTCAGATAACAATTGTATAATGTTGGAATCCAATTCTGCAGGTTTGCCCCAGTTATCTGGGAGGAATTTCAGCCTGTTGGCCCTGAGGAAATGGACAAGGTCCTATACATATATTCTGGAGTCCAGATATTGATGAACTCATCATTGAGTGAGTAAATGACCCACCAGTGCTTAAGAGGACAATGGTTGATATCCACTTCAAGAAACTGTTTTTTAAATCCAATTGTACCAGACAATTTTCATCTACTCACTGATTTTTCCTATCTGGGAAAAGTTGTTGAGAAAGTGACTTCACTGTAGCTTCAGAGGTCTTTGCAGAACATGAACCCATTCAAGTCAGTATTTAGGTCTGAGTGCACTAGTCAGATGACATAGTTAATGACCATTGTGAGACCAAGATGTGTGACTATCTTGCCTCTCCTTAGTCTTCTGCAGCCTTCAATAGAATAGAATAACAGAATTGGAAGGAACTTCTTCTAATCCAAGCCCCTGCTCAAGCAGAAGACACTATACCATTCCAGACAAATGGTTGTCCAATCTCTTCTTGAAAACCTCCTGCAATGGAGCACCTACAACTTCTGGAGGCAAGCCTTTCCACTGATTAATTATTCTTACTGACAGGAAATTTCTCTTTAATTCTAGGTTGGCTCTCTCTTTGTTAAACTTCCATCTACTACTTTTTGTCTTGCCCTCAAGTGCTTTGAAGGATAGGTTGTCCCCCTCTTTTCTGTGACAGCCCCTCAAATATTGGAAGACTACAATCATGTCACTCCTAGTCTTTCTCATCATTAAACTAGTTCCTGCAACCATTCATCACACAGTTTTGTCTCCAGTCTTCTAATCATGCTCTTCTTTGCGATTTTTCTAGAGTCTCAATGTCTTTTTTGAGTCATAGCGACAAAACTGAATGCAGTATTCCAAGTGTGGTTTTACCAGTTCAGTATAAAGTGATACTAACACTTCTAGATCATCTCAAAGGTTGAGAGTGAAAGGTATGATATTTTGCTTCTCCTCCTTTCTCTAGGGACAGTCCCAGTTGGTGTTGGTAGGTATGTGTGTTTGGGTGGTGATGGTAGACAGTTCTAGCCATAACAATTCTTCTGTGCAAGTCTTTATTTTGTTTTTGGACATATTTAGCATCTATGTGAAGCCACAGGGTCAGTTTATTCCATGGTACAGATTATACATCTCTGTTTTAGGCTAACCATGTCATCAAGTTTATTTTCTCAGTATTTGGAGGCAGTGAGTCTGGATGGGGAAGAATATGCTCTGACTCAATCCTTGCTATGATTATGGGTTATGGGTTTTGAGAGTCCCATATCTGGGACTTTCATCATCTTTGATTCTGAAAGTGGTGGCATTTCCCCACCAGAACTGGTGCCCAATTGTGGGCTCTCTTGGCTCCTGCTCAAAGAACAGGTTAAAACCATGGCTAGGAGGGGCTTTGGACAAATTTATGTTGTGTGTCGATGGTGCCCGTTCGTATTTTAAAGGCACTAGTCATAGTCACTTATGTTTTGGACACTTCTTGTTTTTATTGCCCCAAGGTGTTCTACATGGTGCTACCCTTGAATGCTATTATAGCTGACCCAGAATTCATCTGTATGGATAATTATGCTAGTTATGGGGATATTTCACCTCTACTCCACAGTAAACATGCTTGGGATGAAATTAAATCTGATAAAATAGGTGCTCAGAATATTAATTGATATGTTACGCTTTTACTAAATAAAAATGCTACTCATGCTGTCCCTCCTACTGATTTTTATTGTGGTTGCAATAATTGCTCTGAGTTTCTGTGTTTCCTATTAGCCTTAATCTGTACAATCACACACAAAATACAGTATTCACCTCAGAGGAGTAAAGAAAAAGCCAACTGCACAGAGCTGTTGAATACATAAAAATATTAATCTCTGATGTAAAAGGGTTGCCTTCCAGGAGTCCTATAAAGGATAATAGTCTAACTAGAAGGTGCTGAATAAGTCAGCTGAAAAAAAGAAGGTTTATGATACACTTCAGTTTTAAACCTTCAGTTTTAACTTACGGGGGGGGGACCCTCTTAAGTGAAAGACTAGTTCATTTTAATCCATGACCTTTAACTTTTGGCTTTCTGTCACAAACAATGGATTCTTGAAGGCCTCATATAGTACTGCTACAATAATTCAGTATGACTGATGTTATATAAAAGTATATTTTATTGTTCCATACCTTGGGATGTGACCATGACCTTTCTCAATTATTTTTATGACATGCAGCATTCTCAGTTTTCATAGCTTCACGGATCTATGGAAAACCTTAATAAAGATGGCTTTGTAGAATGTTCAAACGCTTTTTTTACTGAATGGTTTGTGCAACAATAAGTAAGTACATGATAAGTGAACATATATTCTTAATGTAGCACCATTACAATATTTGATTCACCCAGAATGAGGCTAAGAGTAGTAAAAGCAGGAAACCTGAATAACATTTTAGAGTATGTCAAAAGAGTATTGACATTCTGCTGCCCAGAATTATGATGGAGTTGACTGGCTTATAAATTTAATAACAACAACAATAATAATAACAACAGTGCATTGTAAGAGCCGTGGTGGCACAGTGGTTAGAATGCAGCATTACAGACTAATTCTGCGGACTACTGATTGACAGCAATTTGGCAGTTCGATTCTCACTGGCTCAAGGTTGATTCACCCTTCCATCCTTCCAAGGTAGGTAAAATGAGGACCCATATTTTTGGGGGCAATATTCTGACTTTCTAAACTGTTTAGAGCAGGCTGTAAATCACTGTGAAGCGGTATATAAGTCTAAGTGCTATTGCTATTCCTATCTGCAAGAAAGATCATTTACCTACAAGGAAGAACTGGTCTACAAAAAGACAAAATAATAGAAAATGAATAAGTGTTCTGCAACCTTAGAATTCAAACAGATAAGCACCTGCCACCTAATATGATACTTGCACTGATTCATGCATTGTTTCATTATCATATCACATTATGACTTGAGTGCATGAATAAGCCACCAGAGATCAAAAGAGAATATCATAGTAGTCTTTTTCAAGAGTTTAAAGAAATCATATGGTATTTTTATGAAAAACAACTTATCAAATATAGACATAATAACTATATCTTCATGTGGGAAAGATGCTCTTTGTTATATAGACACCAAGAGATGCGTCCAGTTCCTCACTCTTTGATAAGTCAAAATCCATTAGAGATGGACAAGTATAATAAATTTGAATAAATAAATGAATAAGAAAATCAAGGGTCTTTTTAAAATGAGGCAGAAGTTGCTAGAAAACAAGTGGGGTTTATTACTTCTCTGAACAATCTCAGATAAAAGGCTGAAATCCCCAGGAAACTGAGGAAAAGTCCAGTAAAATTAGAGTTGAGAAAAATAGGTTTAAAGAGTCCCTACGTATGGAGGGATGAGGCACTTATTTAGGATTTTGTAAAAGATGGCTTGTTTCTTTGTGTCATGATAATTATCTTTATTTATCTGTATATATTATAAAAATGGGGGCTTAAACATCACTGTTCAAGCATTCATTCAGACAGTGAGTATGAAGTATAATATGTCTCTAAAAATATTTTGCATTTAATGATTGTCTAGGAGTAGACACACAGTGCAAGATCCCACAGAGTTTTTGATAAAAGTAGTTTGAGATTTCCACCTTCCCATTCCCATTTTGGTCCCATTCCAGGCATCATAAAACCTGGAAGATTTATTGTGGCTTAAATTCCATTGGTTAGAGGTTACTTCAGTAGCTCTGTGCCACATTGGAATAATCAGATTAAACTTATTCTGAGATAAAACAAGAACGGAGCGGAGAAGTTGGATTTGAAGCCTCAGTCATGTTAGATCTGTCTTGTTTATTGGTCATTGTTCTTTCTCCAGGAGTAATTAGTTCTTAGAATGTTCCATTTGCACATGATGCTGCTGTGTTTCAGCAAAGGGGACTAAACTGTACAGATTCAGCATAATTAACTGGATCGGCCATTCATGCTGATTTAGAAAAAGATATTAATATATTATTTTTATGTTCAGCAAATGTTTCATCCAAAACTAGATCTAGCTGCTGAAAATATCAAATCTTGATATGCTAAAGCCTAGTAATAGAAAAGGCCTGGCATGGAGCCATCATGTACCAAGTATGCTCACTTTTGTTCAAAGAAGCCAATGCAAAAGAGGAACACACCAGAACATGATTTTTCTGTGCACTGGTGATGAGTCCTGGTTATTGTTTTCCATAACTGCTATGTAAGTAATCAGCTTATAGTTAGCAATAGCAGTTAGCTTACAGTTCTTCACCTGCATCAGGACAATCCTTGTGTTCATAATTTTCTTTTGTGGGCCTTTGGCATTTGTAATGGCATATTCTAAATTCCTAAATATTCCTAAAATATAATCAAATACTTCTATATAGTTATTCTTAGAATATCTCTAATTATATTTTAACTTTCAATTTTAATAGTATTTCTTTAGAGAGAGAAAGTTTAACAAATGAAACCAAAACCATGTATTTGTATATTTCAGTAATGACAACTGCTTGGAGATGTCACTTTTCTGGAACATGTGCTATTTCTCAGCCATACAACTTACTCCTTAACCAGAGGTGGGTTCCTCCCACTTCACACCGGTTCTATAGAACCGGTAGCAAACCACTGGTGATGTCACGGAGCCGGTTCTGTCGGTGCCGGTCCGTGGACGCCGCCATCTTTTTTTTGGATTTTTTTGGGGATTTTTTTTTGGGGGGGAAAACTTTTTTGCTGATTTTTCTTCTTCTGCGCATGCGCAGAAGCCGAGTCCCCGGCACTGCGCATGCACTGCTAACTTGTTTTCAGCTTTTTTGGGGGGGGGATTTTTTGCGAATTTTCGGCACTGTGCAATGCGCACAGCCACGCGATGCGGGAGGAAGCGAACCGGCGGCGAGGTAAGTTAGAACCCACCCCTGTCCTTAACTGCAGTGTTACTGCCAAAGTCTAGTGAGGCACTAGCATCACTGAAGATGTAATTTTGAAAACTTCTTATAGCAGAACTGAGAAATGAGGATAGAAATAATTAAAGCATTTCTACTTTATTTCCCTTTTTGATGCAACTTATTGCATTGGAAACTTTAAGAAAGTCAATTAGTTTTACACTGTAATACTAAGCAATAGCACTTAGACTTATATACTGCTTCATAGTGCTTTACAGCCCTCTCTAAGTTGTTTACAGAGTCAGCCTATTGCCCCCAACAATCTGGGTTCTCATTTTACCAACCTCGGAAGGATGGGAGGCTGAGTCAACCTTGAGCCAGTGAGAATCGAACTGCTGAACTGCTGGCAGCCCGCAGTCAACAGAAGTAGCCTGCAGTAGTGCATTCTAACCACTGCGCCACCACAGACATTTATTTGGAAGTAGCCCTATTCATTATTGCTTATCCCTTCAGAGGTTCCATAACACAGGGTGAGGCCATATACAAAAAACAGGGGTATCCAATATTTAAAATCATTTTCTCCATATCTGTTCCTACAATCAACCTTTCTTCATTATTTTAATTGAAACAAGGCTAGGAGGCAAAACAAAAGTCACCTTCGATTCAATCTCAGTTTCTGGTGATGTATAAAATTGGCTATAGAATTTCCTTGGTATTGCTTTCTTCTGGGATATTTTCAATTTCCCAAACTGGCATTCTCCTGAGTTTTACCACCCAAGTACTAACCAGGCCTAATTAGGTTAAACAGCCTAATCCTGTTTAACCTAATCCTGTAGTCAACATTAACCAATTAATAAATGGACAGCCAGAATCATTTAAGGTCGTTTAAACAGTGGTATTCCTCAATCAACTTGTCCAGTTTACTAATGGACAAAGAAAATTGAACTTGAAAAAGAATGAAGATTTCTTATTGAACTTGATCTCAAATGTTAAGAATGATTTAAAAAAAATAATAAGCCAAATAGAAGAACATTTCAGGAACATCAAAAATAATCTATTATAACATGAGTGATACTTCACATTAGTAATTGTATATTGTCCTGTGAAATTCACCTCAGGTGGAATGTTAAGCAAAATTGATGTTGTCACCTCAGTCAAAGCATCCATTTTTTTATTCTTGGGTAAAGTTAAATAAACCAACAACAAATCCTTGCAAATATACACACATACGACCGATCATATTTGCTGGCAATTTGCCAAATTTTAGCAAGCATTTTCCTTTCAATCTCTGGAAGGAAACCAAAAACAAAAGTGCCAAGACTCTGGTAGATACCGCAAAACAAATTGTATCTCCCATCACATTAATAAAATTGGTTGATTGTGCTTGGTTGATTGGATATCATTGTGTCATTGTTACGCCATCCATCATTTTGTATCTGCCAAAAATAATTAAAAAAAAATGCAACTAAAGAAAGGTTGTAAGAAACTCCTATAGCCAGCCCACTCTTTTATCATATGTTGCCCTAACATTAAATGTTTACCTTTTTTTCTTGTTGGAGGGATTATGACAAATAAGATACCTGGAATGTCCTATGGAAATTAAAACACAGGATACAGACTTTATTTATTTATTTATTTAGCATATGGTGATGTTATATTAGCCAGGCAGCTACAATACTAATACAGAGTAATAGTTTGGCTACTAAGACTAAGGATAAACACATTCTCTTCAGTAATAATATTTCAAAAATTGTGTTACTTATTTTTAGATTTTTTTTCTCTATTTATTCATCTGTTTTGATTTTACTATTAAGAAAATTTCCCTTATAATGTCAAAATGTTAATATTTATTTCAATTATGAGGCACAAACACAAGTATTATAATGCTACATTTTGTTAAAAATTTAACTAATAGCAAAGAACACGAATCAGAGATGTTTTCCTCAGGAAATAATACCAGATGTTGAACGTAGTAGATATAGCTCCCTCATATCTAAAAATAAATAAAACACATGGGAAATTATGTGTGTCAGATGTTAGTGGTATACTGCATATTTCAATAATGAATCATTACAGCATGTCATCCTATATTAAATTACCATAAGCAAGAACAAGATGGGATCAGTTTAATTTAGAAATGATTGGATGCCTCTTGCATAAATGTAGAATATTACTCCACCATGTGAGATGCAATGTCAGTACGCATGACTTTTGCCCTGAAAGATTATGACTGCCTTAAATCATATTTAGTTAATATCTCAACCTACGATGCCAAGTGGAAAAGTATTCAGACAGTGGGGCGAATGCGTTTGAAGCCAGAGGCCAGTATTTCCAAAGTTATGGGAGGCTGAAAGGAATGGAGGCATGCTAGATGTGATATCTCTGATCCCAATCAACCAACAAAAATAGATCCCTGTCATGATGCTTACTCAGAGGGGAAATACAGAGATGTGCATGCCCATAGGCTGTGCTACACTTTTTGAGAAAGATGAAAAAGCTGTGCCATACCAGTGAACTTCCGGGTGTACAAGGTGTTGTATGCGTTGAGGCCAGGGAAGACCTAGCCCTGCTCCCAATTCAGATGTTCAGTACACAACCTGAAAAGGAACATAAATATTGGGGGGGGGGAATCCACGTAAAAGCAAAATGCTGAATAAAATAGATGCTTGCATTTTATTCCTATGTAAAAATAACCTATATAATTCAGCCCACTTTGTTCTCATTAAAGGCAAATGACTTCCTGTTTAATCAGCACACCATATGGCAACTCTTCCTTTATTTTTCTGAAGATAATTTAAGATGACATGTAAATATATAGCTCTGAATTGAAATGTCAGGGTAATTTTTTCCCCTTCTCTCTCTCCCTCTGTCTCTTCCCCTCTCCCTCTCCCTTCCTCTGTCGGTATCTTTGAAATATTTTAGCTTCCATTTTCTTGTCTGCATCATTATCCTTTGGATTTCTCCCTCTTTGATTCTGGAATATAACAGCACAATATTTTTAAATATGTAACATATATTACATAATATATAATTGTATAATTCTTACTCACTATATTAATATATAGTTAATATATATTATATATATATATATAGTTAATATATATTGTTAATATATATATAACAATATATATATTGTTTATATTAAATGTAAACAAATTTCATGGACAAGATTTAAAATGAATGTCTTTTGGGTTTTTTTTTATAAACACACAAATATATAAAAAATATAATTATTTGAACATGTGTGTGCTATTTAAAGAGTGAACAGAAAAAAAAAGAAAAAAAACATTTGTTTTTATTTGTTATATTAAATTGGAATAATGATAAAAATAATTCTACCACAATTTAGTAGTTCAGTTTACTTGTTTTGCTACTTTCCTCAAAATGTTTCTCCTTAAACTTCATATCTTACAAGAAAATGCCCTAAATTTTTATATAATATATACTAGAAAGGAGGGGGAAGAAAAATCTAAGCTAATTAAAATAAGAAGAAAAAAAAAAGAAATTGGGAAGAAAAAAGCAAAAGTATCTTTCATTAAAACAAAAAGAAAAATAAGAAATGGAGAAAAATAAAAATAGGGTAATCATATTCAGGATTATGCTACATACTAGAATCCCTCTTAACATTACAAGATATCACAATACCTGCATGCCTGCCTGCCTACCTCCCTCCCTACCTACCTATCATGTGTATTTTAATACAGTTTTGTTGTTAAGAATGACTGTAAATCCTTTTGTAAGAGCAACACTCATGGAAATTAAGTTCTGATTTGTGCATTAATCTGAGATCTGTACAATAAATTAGATTTGTTCATTCTGAAATTCAAAATGAATAACTTTCTCAAATATTACTCCATCTAGAAATCTCATATTTAAACAGAAAACGTTTCTGTAAAGAATAATGGAATTACTCTATTCTTTATCCAGGAGATATTCTAAAAAAGTAGATCCTAAAACTATCATTGTTCCAATCTATGAAAGCAGAGCAAAAAATGGGGGGAAAAAACCCAATAAGGGAACTTTTTGTTATTATCTCTACTTTTAATGTGTCTTTTGATGAATAGGATAAAAGTGCAACTATTTCATTATTCTGAAGCTGCATCTCCAATATTTAATCTGTTCTTCTGAGTTAGAAAGATAATAAAGAACTATTCTATACCCCCACACACAAGGTCTTGAAGTGGCTGAAAGAAAAAGTAATAATGTAAACAAGATTTTTCAATGAAATAGAAATATTGACTCCCATGAATGCCCAAATAAGAAACTTTTAAAGTTTTGAGTTTTCGTCAAGATGCTATGCAAGTACAACAAAAGTTAATACTTTATAAAGCACAAATGTGCTATTTATAAGCAGATATTTTCCAACAGTTCTTTTTTGTGCTAAGTTAAGTATAAATCAGCCTTGTAATCCTCTTTTTAATGATACTATAAAAGACTTCTGAATCAAATGCTTTAGCAACCATCCTAAATTACTGTGAAGGAGGAAGAAATCTTACATATTTTAAACTGAAATGAAAGATACTTTGTACTATTAACTATAATGTATTATTAAGAGAAGTTGCATCCTGTACAACATAATACCAGGAATACCATTGCTGGAAGAGCCCAATACATTTTTCAAAAGCACAAAAAAATGCTACTAACTTTCATAAGGAAAAACTCATGGAAGATTGACAATGAATGCATTTTGCCATATTGTTGCATAGAACATAGTCAAAAAGACCTTAAGTATGTTGACCTTGGCTTTCTCTCTCCCTCTCTCTCTCTCTCTCTCTCTCTCTCTCTCTCTCTCTCTCTCTCTCTCTCTCTTTCTTGCCTTTCTCTCTTCTGGTCATATAGTATTCAGGTACTATATGATCTGTAAAGTCTTCAGAGGCCTGTTTTTGCTGAAACTGGTCTGAACTGATCTTTCCCATCGGATAGCCTTATTGCATCCTGTACAAATGGTTATCCAATCTTTTCTTGAAGACATCCAGTGCTCCCACAACTCCAGGAGGCAAGCTATTCCATTGATTAATTGTTCTCACTGTCAGGAAATGTCTCTTTAGTTCAAGGTGTCTCTATAACCAGCTTCCATCCACCTCAGGTGCTTTGGAGAATAATTTGACTCCTTCTTCTCTGTGACCGCCCCTCAAATACTGGAATACAGCTATCATGTCACCCAGCAGTGGGTTGCTCCTGGTTCGGCCCAGTTCTGTGAACTGGTAGCGGCGGCG
Source organism: Thermophis baileyi (assembly GCA_003457575.1). Classification (NCBI taxonomy): domain Eukaryota; kingdom Metazoa; phylum Chordata; class Lepidosauria; order Squamata; family Dipsadidae; genus Thermophis; species Thermophis baileyi. Next base: position 1,029,450 of record QLTV01003492.1, read on the forward strand.
GCGGGAGGCTCCGCCCACCCACCCAGGACGCTTCTGCACATGCGCAGAAGCATCGCACGCGTGTGAACAGGTAGCGACGGGATTTAGATCCCACTACTAATGTCACCCCTAATCCTACTCTTTGATAGGCTAGACATATTTGATTTCCTTAACTGTTCTTTGAATGATTTATCCTCCAGACCCCTAATCTTCTTTGTTGCTCTACTCTGCAGCCTTTCTAGAGTCTCAATATCTTTTTTGTATTGTGGTGTCCAGGACACACAATATGGACACAGTATTCGAAGTGTGTTCTTACCAGTGCAGCATAAAGTGCTACTTCACATGGCCTTGATATTATACCTCTGCTGATGCAGCCTAGGACTGCATAGGTTTTTTTTTTGGCAGCTACAGCACAGTGCTGGCTCATACTTAAGTGATGGTCCATTAGGACACCAAGATCCCTTTCAAAGTTACTACTGCTGAGCCAGATACCACCTATTCTAACCCTGTGCATTTGATTTTTCCTGCCTAAGTATAGGACCTTACTTTCCTCATCACTGAACTGCATCTTGATGGATAGGAATCTATCCAAAATGTTGGCAATTTTTGCCCAGTTTAGTGTCATCTGGAAATTTAATGAGTCCCCCTTCATCTAGATCACGGGTGTCAAACTCGCTGCATCACGTTGCCATCACATGACTTTTTGCTATGTTTTTCCCATTCACGGAGCTGGGGTCAGAGGTGGGTGCCTGCTGGTTCGGACCGGTTCTTTAGAACCTGTAGCGGGAATTTTCCCATGCTCGCCGAACCAGCAGCGATGGCTGGCTGGACACGCCCCCAAACCGGCTCTCTCGGCGGCACCATAGGCACTGTCATCTTGTTTTTCGCTTCTGCGCATGCACAGAAGCTGGATTTTCAGCACTGCGCCTGCACGCGCCTGCATGCGTGTGCGCGCACCTGCGCGGTGCAGCCACATGGCGCACAACACATGCATGCCCACGCGGCGTGGGAGGAAGCCAACCGGCAGCGAGGTAAGTTAGAACCCACCCCTGGCTGGGGTGTGTGATGCATCTGACCCACGGGCTGCCAATTTGACACTCCTGATCTAGATCATTTATGAGCCCAAGACAGAACCTTGAGACACCTTACTGCATGCTTCCTTCCAAGTATTTGCAATTTCATTAAGGACTACCATGTTTCCCCGAAAATAAGACCCTGTCTTATATTTTTTTTGAACCCTGAAATAAGCGCGTGGCCTTATTGCCATTCAAAAGCCCGATTGGGCTTATTATCAGGGGATGTCCTATTTTGGGGAAAACAGGGTGTATATGTTGAGTGCGGTTGGTCAGCCAACTGTGAATTCCTGGTGGTGGTATTGTCTATCCCACACTGTTCTATCCTATCAAGAAGAAGGCTATAGTCTGTCAAATGCCTTACTGAAATACAAATAAACTATATTCACAGTATTTTCCTGATCTATTAATTTAGTCAATTTATCAAAGAAGGCAATAAAATTTGTCTGGCGTGATCTGTTTTTAACAAACCTATGCTGGCTTCTAGTAATTGCCTCATTCATTTCTAGGTGCTGACAAACCTTTTGCTTGATTATCTTTTCCAGAATTTTCCCAGGTATTGATGTCAAGTTGATTGGTCTGTAGTTTCCTGTATCCACTTTTTTTTTTCTTCTTGAAAATTGGAATCACATCACCTCTTTTCTAGTCTTTTGGCACTTCCCCCATGCTCCAGGAACTCTGAAAGATTTTGTTCAGTGGTTTCAAGTTCACATCTGCTGGCTCCTTTAGAACCCTGGGATATAACCCATCTGGTCCTTTCTATTTGAACTTATGTAAGGTATCTTCTTTGTCTTCTTTTTATTTCTGTTTAGTAAACTTTGGAAGACTCATCAGCCTTTGGGAGTTGTTGCAAGTCAGGAAATCTTTTTAAGTTGAGTAGATTTTTGGAGACAAGAATTATATTTAAACCAGTGATGGATTGTCTTGATTGAAACAAATTGGCAACCAGGAGTTAAAGTTTAAATGAAATCCTAAAGGTCAAATAGTGGGAAGGGAGATAGAATAGAAGAAGTGGAAGGAGAAAAAGCTAGATGTACAGAAGGGGGAGTGAGATGAACTGAAAGGTATCAAGTGAACAAACAGGGAGTCAAGTAGAAAAACAAAAAATGGGTTGTGAGGAAAATGGAAGGAGAAGTAAAGGAAGGTTGGAATAAGCAGAACATGAAGATCCCTCTTCCTTCACAGTCAGAACAGAAAGTCAACTTGTTGGCAAGCCACAATAAAAAAAAAGAAGATAGGGGCTGAAGCATAGAATTGAATGCTATGTGGGAGGAGGAGGAAGAGGAGGAGAAGAAATCAGTTGGACAGGGGTCAACCTCAAGAGAAGTTAGAACCAGCCTGAAGGATCCTGAACCTGGTGGAAGTAAACATTGACAAAGCATCAGCAGAGGAATATATGAAATTGGTTTGTCATTTACTTATTTTGAGATTTTTTTAAAAAAAGTTTTCTAGGTTATTTCCTATAACCTTTGGATTTCCTGAAACCTCTTATCCAAATATCTACCTGATCTGACCTGCCTTAGTTGTTTTTAGTATCAGCCATAGTGCACTAGATGCTTTCAACTGATATGAGACTATAAAAAAAAAATTAACTAAACACCAAAGCATGGCTAATTGTGTGAGTCATAAATATTCTCTACTACATTTTTGTATAGGTTATTTTTTATCTCATAAACCTCGAAAAACAAGGCACTGTTAGTCTGTTCTTTCCACTATTTTTTTCTAAATCTGATAATAAAAGTTAAAACAGTCCAATTACTGATTTATCTTTTAATTGAAATTGCTGTATTTCAGTTATTTAAAAGATGCAATTGTGAGCACATTTTTAATGTTAAATTAAGTTACATAATCCACTCTCCATCTTATATAGTGGATGAATTTAATTTCTTGTTTATTTAGCAATCTATTTTGAGTATTATTATTTTTTTGTACACTGGTTTCAATCTATGGTAGCACAAAGCACAATACCTGTTCGTGCCAAAGTTTTTTTCCCTATGAAACCTTTTGTAAACTTCAGTAAGAAATGTGTATCTAAGAGTCTATTTTTATTTTTGAGTGGAGCCAATTCTGAAACTTTTCAATAAGTTATTCCCCCCAGATAATATGATAAAGACCAGCAGGTCTTTACCAGTGTCATATGAAATGGTTCACCCAGTTAACTCATTCATGATTTCTAAATAAGATGTTCTCTCTCTCCCTCTCTCTCTCTCTCTCTCTCTCTCTCTCTCTCTCTCCATCTCTCTGTCTCTCTCTCTCTGTCTCTCTCTCTCTGTCT